>AWOL01S0119144.1:48872-60571 GCA_000715115.1 Nicotiana otophora
AAAAAAAAAAAACTGACTCATCTTGCATTAAAGCAAAAGTTGTGGTCTTGGTAAGAGATTATAGATCTAATTCTAGTTGTTCAAATTGACATTGGTGATCACCTCTAAAACTTAAACAAATTTAGTTTTCTAGTCAATTGCTTACAACTACATTTGCTTTTTCATGTCCATTTTATCTTCTTTGAAATTACAAACTGTATTGTCTCCCTTTCCTTTTTCAGCTTTACACCCTGTGCATCAAATATAAGCACTATTAAGTAACTAAATAACTACATACATTTTATTTAGACAAAAATGTGAAAGTTTAATAATACAAAACTGAGATGAAACAAAAGAAAGAAAATGATTGTTTCCTGAAGAGAAGGAGCCATGTAAGTTTACCATTACAGAATGTTTTGTGCTTGTCTCTATACAATGTAGAAAATTGCAATAAAACAATTCTAAAATTATAATTAATGGGCATTTTTCCACATTCTTGATTCCTACAAAATATATATATATATATTTACCCCCAAAATTGCAATACCTAGATTGAAACCGAAGCTGAAACGGAAAGAGCAATACATTTGACCCAACCCGGATGGGATATAAATGGCGAGGATTACAACATCTTAGGATTGCGAGCCGCAAGGACAACGGTCAGCTAGGGTTTCGACAGAGCTGATTTGGGAATTGGTTTTTATCCGGGTCATGGACTCTTTTGTGTTACTCAGTTGTTAAGGAGACAGTCTTTTTACGTAGATTTGATTGAAACTTGAAAAAATAGTTTTTAAAATTGCGTTGAAAAATAATTTTTAAAAATTTAAAGTTGTATTTGGACATATATTTTATTTGAAAACAAATTAAAGTTTTGTGATTTGAAGAAAACATTTCTCTCAAAAACTGCCTTAGATTAGTTTTTGCTAACTTGAATATTTTTTCTTTCAAAAACTGATCATATTCCATAAACAAACATTGTTTTCAAAACAACAACAACATACCCAATATTATCGCATACCGCAGAATCTGGGAAGTGTAGTATTTTCAAAAATAATTAAAATAAATTACCAAAATTTATGGCCAAACGGGAGCTAAAAATAGATGTTCAAAGGGATTTTCGTATATATACAAAATTACAAACTATTTTGCAACGATTTAACTAAAGTTTGCTAATTATTAAAATTAACTAAAAAATTTTATAATTTGTATACATTGAATTAAGGAATCCAGTTAAGCGCCTACACTTAAGGGATTAGCGTCTTCAATTAAGTGATGTAGTTACACCCTTCTCCCTTTTCTCTTTCACTATCCTCTCCTCTCTCCCCTCCCAAACGCCAACTGCCATTAATTATCAAATTAAAGCTTTAAAATGTAAAATGGGATACTGTGCTTCGAAAGTTCTTTTTTAATATAGAATTTACTATAAAAATAACAATTATTCGAAATTAATATACAAAACCAATTTTTGATTAGCATAAAACTGAAATACAATTTTTATACAGCTCAACATACAATTATAATACAATCTTCATACAAAAGTGGAAGCGAGCGAACAAAAAAGAATATTTGGAACAATATATAATTTATTTATAACTTTCATGCAACAATCATACAAATTTAATACAATTACAATAACATATAATTTACTTACAAGTCAAATAACAACTTTCATATAATTTCAATCTTCCAACGTGTGGTCAGCTACAATTTGTTTGTCATGCTTAGGGGGTGTGCATGGACCGCGTTGGTTCGTTTTTTATTAAAATCAAACTAAACCAACTATATCGGTTTGGATTGATTCGGTTTCGTCGGATTTTTTGGGTTTTCGAGTTACATGAATATTATTTCAATCTTACTTTGTTAATTTATTTTTTTTGGTAAGAAGGAAAACCCGCAGCCGCTACAATCTTTGCCACAGCCTCTGCCCTTCGGGTGAGCACTTTGTGTGCACTGGGTAAACTTTCCCCTGTGTAATAGCTTGCAAACCTCACAGGGGATGTAAACTACACTAGGCAAGCCATGTGCGACAGGCTCAACCCAGAAGGCATTGAGGGGGGGAATCGATCCCAGGTCATCTGTATGGATGACCGCCCTCCAAACCAACTGGGCAACCCCGAAGGGTTTACTTTGTTAAAAAAAATTTAAGTAAATATTTAGTAAAAAATAAAACAATTGACAAACATATGATCTATTAAAATATTCTTATGCGAGAATTTCTTAGTAACACATGATAGTTATTTTTTTAATTGTCTGCAATAATGTTTTGTTGATGTTCACTTTTAAGGTTAACCAAATTTAATAATTAAACATAAAAACCAATATGATAGCTAAATAATGGCATGTTCTATTTAATTTTACATTATTGAAAAACTACTTCAAATTCAAAAAGATATATGAATTTAATAGATCTTGACATATGAATATAGAAGAACAAAGAAATTGACGCATTCCAGTAACACTTGATAAGAAATTGATCATACAACCCATTATTTAAAGTTAATAAAAATGGGAGCACTTCATATTTAACCAACTATTACGTCCCATAAGAGAATCACAAATATTTCTAGATATTTTTTAAAGAAAATTCTAAAAAAAAATCTTAAAAGTATATATAAAAATTATATATTTATGTGTCGGTTTGGTTCGGATTTATTTACTCAATACCAAACCAAATTAAACCAAAGTTAATCAAGTTTTTTAACCGATTTGATTTGACTTTTCTGTTTGGTGCAATTTTTCGGTTCGATTTGTACTCATGCTTCATACAATATCATACAACTTCTATGCAATTTGCATACAAAATACATACAATATTTCTTTATATGTTTTTGTACGTGATCGTGTCTTTTTCTTACTCTTCAATTTTCAGTATGAAATTAAACTGATGGGACTTCCCAATTCAGCAGCAGCAGCAGCGCCGCGGAAGGCATTGTATTCATGTCACAGATTCAGAAATGCTAATTGCTATATCTCCATCTCGACAGTATTAATCTTCCTACAACTCCACTTTGCTTGTTGCAATATATATTAATAAGTCTGTATACAGTCAAGATCGGTTTCAACCTTCGTATGATTAGTCAAGATTGGAACATAATGGATCGAAGGTCATCTTCATAATATCGGGTATGAGATCCGAAACAAAGTTACTAAGCTCAAGTTTCGGGGACCAATTAAGTACCGAGCTCGAAGTCAATATCGAGCTCGATTCCCAATCGAACTATGATGTGAGACGGTGTTATCGAGCTTAAAAGCCAGAGACCGACCAATACCGAGCCAAAGTCAATACCGGGCCCCGAGCCAATATCGAGCTCTAAACCTGGAAATCGACTAATACCAAGTCCGATCAAGATCGAGCCAAGAGACAAGAGCCGTTACAGCCGCACTAAAGGAGAGAATCTCGGCGGGAATTATGGAAAAGATAATCTATCATAGGGTCCCCACTATGTATTTTTAATTATATCTAAAGTAGGATCCCTTCACTATAAGAGGGATAGTTATTATTTCTATAAAGGAGATTAAGGCATACATACACTCTTATATTCAGATATTACTATTGACAGGGAAATACAGTAGCGATTATCCTCTTGTGAGCTTTATACATTGATTCATCTTGGTAGTTCATAAAATCGCTTTCTAATTCAATATTGGTTCGTATTTCATTCTTTACAAGTCAATATTCGATATATTTCTACTTACTTTTCTGATTTGTGCTAAGTTATACCACGTACCCTTAGAACTACGTATAAATTCAACTCTATCCGTTTTTCGGGTAAACAGTTTGGCGCCCACCGTGGGGCTAAGGATAACAGTGGTTATTTGGTATGAATCTCTGCAAAACACACCATTTTACACTTGCTCTTGGAAATATCTTTGATTTCAGGTTGAAAACAACGAATTCTCAATTAATGGCCCTACCTATCGGCAACGAAGCTGGCATTCAAGATGAGAACAACTTAACTCCCAGGGTGGAAGGCCACTTGTCGATCCCGTTGGAGCCCGGGTCGAAGAACCAATAGACGTTAATTCACATATGGCCATCAAGGTGAACCAACGTTCCGACCCTGAAAATAGCATTCATGGTGGAATTCGGTCTGCAACTCGAAATACCCAAAACGCTGAGGAAAACGGAATCAGCTTGCATGTGATCTTCGAAATGTTGCAAGCTTAACAAGTAGCAATAGCCCAGTTGCAGATCCAAACCCAGGCACCGACCAGGCTCGAGCCTAGTCCACCCCAAGAAGTCACCCACAAAACGGGGCCAGCTATAGTAAGGTCAAATGAGCAAGAATCGGGGACTAATTCCGAAATTATTAAGATGCTTGAAGAACTGACAAAGCGAATAGAGTCAGGAGAAAGGAGGATCGAGGCAAACGATAAAAAAGTGAAAACATATAACTCCAGGGTTGATCATATCCCGAGGGCACCACCAATATTAAAGGGCTTAGATTCCAAAAACTTTATACAAAAGCCTTTCCCCCGAGCACGGCTCCTAAACCAATCCCAAAGAAGTTTCGCATGCCCGAGATTCCTAAATATAATGGAATGACCGATCCCAACAAACATGCCACCTCTTACACATATGCCATCAAAGGGAACGATCTAGAGGACGATGAGATCGAATCTGTATTATTGAAAAAATTCGGTGAAACCTTGTCAAAGGGAGCAATGATATGGTATCATAATTTACCATCTAACTCTATCGATTCTTTTGCTATGCTTGCAGATTCTTTCGCAAAAGCACATGTTGGGGCCATAAAGGTCGAGACCAGGAAGTCGGACCTTTTCAAGGTAAGACAGAAGGACAACGTGATGCTAAGAGAGTTCATATCTCGTTTCCAAATGGAACGAATGGATCTACCACCGGTCACTGACGATTGGGCTGTACAAGCTTTCACTCAAGGACTGAACGAGCGGAGCTCGATGGCTTCACGATAGTTGAAGCAGAATTTGATCGAGTACCCGGCTACTACTTGGGCTGATGTACACAATCGATATCAATCGAAAATCAGAGTTGAAGACGTCCAGTTGGGTTATGGGTCCGTTATTAAAAGGGATACCAACCGAGAATAAAGGTCGATTAGGGACCAATACCGGTCGTATAGCAGAAATCCTACAAGCTCGGTATGATGAACGACAATCAACTACCAAGCAATTGGAACATGTCACACCTAAAACAATATTACTGCTAAGGTACGATCCTCCCCTATTCAATTATATTTCGAAACTAACCCTTGCAGGTGTTCGACCAAAGACGGATGGATTATTCAACTTGAAGCTTTTAGGCCAGAAAGCATGCGTTGCACTCTTTTTCCCTTAGACCGGTTTTTGTCCCAAATGGATTTTTCGGTAAGGTTTTTTAATGAGGCAACCATTGATCGTGCTAACTTGGAACAATTCAATAGTATCGGAGACCTTCTTACAAATCAACCTCGAATACTGGGGGAGCATTGTCATCGAATATATCAACGATAATTATCAAGTTCGGTGCAAAGGATGTTACTTCGTTACTTCATGACAACAGGGTCTCGACGGGAAAAATTGTAAGGGCCAAATGGTAAAACAAGTCATGCCCATGTAGTTGGCCCGAGCCCTGGCACAAAACATGAACACATGTATAAAGACTTGCAAAGAAAAAATTCTTCTTTACCGATATCTTATATCCCAGAAAAATTCCTCTATTTTGAGATCTATTATGCAAACAAGCCTAAGGGCTAATCTTATTTCGAGTTCGAGCAATTACTCACTCGACTACTAAGCCTACGGGCTACATTATTTCGAGTTCGAGCAATCACTCACTTGACTACTAAGCCTACGGGCTACATTACTCAGAGTTCGAGCAAGCACTCACTCGACTACTAAGTCTATGGGCTACATTACTTCGAGTTCGAGGAATCACTCACTCGACTATTAAGCCTACGGGCTACATTACTTTGAGTTCGAACAATCACTCACTCGATTATTAAAGCTTAAGGACTACTCTTACTTTGAGTTCGAGCAAAACACTCACTCGACTCTTAAGCCTACGGGCTACTCATACTTCGAGTTCGATCAAAACATGACTCGACTACTAAGCCTACGGGCTACATTACTTCGAGTTCGAGCAAGCACTCACTCGACTACTAAGCCTACGGGCTACATTACTTCGAGTTCGAACAATCACTCACTCGACCAAGCCTAAGGGCTAATCTTATTTCGAGTTCGAGCAATCAGTCACTCGACTACTAAGACTACGGGCTACATTACTTCGAGTTCGAGCAATCACTCACTCGACTACTAAGCCTACGGGCTACATTACTTCGAGTTCGAGCAATCACTCACTCGACTACTAAGCCTACGGGCTACTCTTACTTCGAGTTCGAGCAAAACACCCACTCAACTACTAAACCTACGGGCTACATTACTACGAATTTGAGCAAAACACTCACTCGACTACTAAGCCTACGAGCTACATTACTTCGAGTTCGAGCAAAACACTCACTCTAGTACTAAGCCTACGGGCTACATTACTTCGAGTTCGAGCAAGCACTCACTCGACTACTAAGACTACGGGATACATTACTTCGAGTTCGAGCAAGCACTTACTCGACTACTAAGCCTACGGGCTACATTACTTCGAGTTCGAGCAAGCACTCACTCGACTACTAAGACTACGGGATACATTACTTCGAGTTCGAGCAAGCACTTACTCGACTACTAAGCCTACGGGCTACATTACTTCGAGTTCGAGCACTCACTCACTCGACTACTAAGCCCACGGGCTATATTACTTCAAGTTCGAACAATCACTCACTCGATTATTAAAGCCTAAGGGCTACTCTTACTTCGAGTTCGAGCAAAACACTCACTCGACTACTAAGCCTACAGGTTATATTACTTCGAGTTCGAGCAAGCACTCGACTACTAAGCCTACGGGCTACATTACTTCGAGTTCGAGCAATCACTCACTCGATTAGTAAAACCTAAGGGTTACTCTTGCTTCGAGTTCGAGAAAACATACTCGACTATTAAGCCTAAAGGCTATTTTTAATTCAAATTCGAGAAAACGCTCACTCAGTTATAAAAACTACAAGGTCCGATTTTGATCAAATTGCCTAAGGCCTCGAACTTATGAAAACTTTCATAAGGCATGAATGAAACAAAATCTTCTTCGGGGGTCGGGATTGTCACTTCTTTGTCCTCCCAATTGCAATCTTTCCTCAACTATTTAAGATGGCTCTCGGTTATCGAGCACATATACCTTGATACTGGCTCGCATAGACCGGGAATCGACGAAACTTTGTCGATCTTAAAATCAGAGGTAAGGACACACCCCCCGGGAACACACTCATCAGGTCGTGGCTCCACCGGTGTTTTGTCGCCAGCGAGCCGTGAAGAAGAAGCTTGTTCTTTTTGAGGAACGATTGTTGACGTTTTCGCCGTTAGGATTTGAAGATTGAAGATAGAGGAAGATAACAAGATTTGATGTTCTAAAGAGGGATTTTACGGTGAAAATCATAAATTTGCAGATGGAGAACTCAGAAGTTACAATAAGAACTTAGTAGATTTGGTGATTGGGGATCTGAAAGTAAAAAAATGGTGAAGAGAGGAGCTATTTATAGAATTGATAATGACGGTTCAATATTAGCAGCGCCCGACCATCTTCTAACACACATTTAATGCCTTAGTAACTGGACTGACTGGACAGCTATCACGTACGTCATGGTCGGGCTCGATGTAAACGTCATTATATATCGAGTCATACCACTTGAAAATTATGTCGTTTCTCACCATATTCTTACCGAGAAACGAGGGGACTATCTGTATACGGTCAAAACCGATTTCGACCTTCGTATGATTAGTCAAGATTGGAATATAATGGATCGAAGGTCATCTTCATAATATCGGGTATGAGATCCAAAGTCAGGTTACCAAGCTCAAGTTTCGGGGACCAATTAAGTACCGAGCTCGAAGTCAATACCGAGCTCGATTCCAAATCGAACTATGATGTGAGGCGGTGTTATCGAGCTTAAAAGCCAGAGACCGGCCAATATTGAGCCAAAGTCAATACCGGGCCCCGAGCCAATACCGAGCTCGAGCCAATATCGAGCTCTAAATCTGAAAATCGAACAATACCAAGTACGATCAAAGATCGAGCCAAGAGACAAGAGCCGTTACAGCCGCACTAAAGGAGAGAATCTCGGCGGGAATTATGAAAAAGTTAATCTATTATATGGTCCCCACTATGTATTTTTAATTATATCTAAAGTAGCATCCATTCACTATAAGAGAGATAGTTATTATTTCTGTAAAGGAGATTAAGGCATACATACACTCTTATATTCAGATGTTACTATTGACAGAGAAATACAGTAGAGGTTATCATCTTGCGAGCTTTATACATTGATTCATCTTGCTAGTTCATAAAATCGCTTTCTAATTCAATATTGGTTCGTATTTCATTCTTTACAAGTCAATATTCGATATATTTCTACTTACTTTTCTGGTTTGTGCAAAGTTATACCATGTACTCCTAAAATTACGAATAAATTCAACTCTATCCGTTTTTCGGGTAAATAAAGTGCACTTTATCAAACACTTTGAAGTTGATCTCCGGCACTATGCAGCGGGCCAGTGCTCTTTTCTTAGAATTGTTGCTGATTTCTTCTTCAAGAACTTAATTTTACACACAGTTGAAGCTCACCTATGATTAAGGGATACTTATTTTTTTTTTTATATATATATATATATATATATATATATATAAATAGTAATTATGCATTAAATTATAACCTCTTTAGTATTATGAATAATAAATAATTTTGTAATGTAGATATTGTATCGCTAAGTTTAGATTGAAATGTAGCCAAATGATTGGTCGGTTAATTGAATTTATATAGAGTACTTCATAGTAGTACTTTTTATATAAAAATTAGGTATTTAATTATTACTACTATTTATTACTTAATTCATATAATTGAACCTATTATGTTTTAAGAGAGGGTGAACAAGAATACCTTCACCTGGCCCTTAAAAAGAATTACCTTCACACACTTTCATTTTAATTTCTTTTTAGGAAAGGGGAGTGTTTATGATAAGGGAGGTTCTGTATTCTTGATCATTCATTGTTATAGAAAACTTAAATATAAATTGCATTAATTTGGGTTTTGGTTTCCAAATTGGGAGTTGTTTCATCTCCCATCTTACCTATCTGTCACCCTCCGATATAGTTATCATTTAAATTTTAAAAGCATTCCTTTTGCCATCAATTGAAACGGCGGTAATCTGGAAGAATTTTCTTTTCTTTTTCTCCCATTAAATTTACTTAAGTGGAAAATTATTGATTGTAGTTAATTGCTCCTTCGTCCCATCTAGTTACCATGTTTCGATTCCCATTTAGTTGTCATGTATACTAAAGTTAGTTATTCCCAAATACGTATTATTTTAAAACATCAAGAGAGAAATAATTTTTTTTTTAACTTTACTGTTAACATTAGTTATTCTAGAAAAATAAGAGGCACGTAAATAAATAAATATTAAAGAATTAATTAGGGATTTATAGATTAGTCAAATCACTCTATTTTTAATATTTTTAATGGACGTATAAAAGTTTATCCTGACGACTAAATGAAAACTGAGGGAGTAACAATTTTATTTACTTTTAGTCATTAAATTATTCCAACTAAATTAAATATTGACATCCTAAAATTTTGGATTGGAATTTGCTTCGAGTAGTAACTACTCACAAATAAAGTTGTATCACGTTTAACCATATAACCGACAATCAACGTGTGTTCATTTTAAAAAATTAATGCATTTGTTTGGTTCCACTAAATACCCCTAACAGGTAAGCACTAATGCATTTCTAAATTTCATTTATTCAATTATTATCCCAATTAAATTCACCATTGATGACATGCTAAATTTAGCTATGGATTTGTTCCAAGCAATAACATCACACTATGAATTTTTTCTTTCACGTTTAATTTATAGTATCAATGCAAATTCTGATTCTCGTATTAAATGAGTAATTTTCAGAATTGCTCAGTCAAATGAGGAATTTTCATACTCACCTAGCTTTCAAAGCTCAACTCCCTCATATTTCAATCATGGTGGTATTGTGAATGTAAATTTTGTGACAGTGGTATGTATGTATTATGATGCGGTTCATATAAAAGAGAAGAGTGCAAAGAAGAATTGAAAACAAAAAACCAAACTCCTTTGTCTACGTCAGTAAGTTATCTAAGCCTTTGTTTAAATAGTTTCTTGTGAATTTTTGTATATGTATATTCATTTGCTTCTCCTTTGGCTCATTTAGCCAAGGCTTGTTTTCATCTATTTTTATGCTACTCTTTTGTTTTTTAAAGTAGCTCTTCCAATATGGGACAAGACAAAAAGTGTTACATGGCTACACTTGGAAATAATGGATTTCTTCTCTGCTTCTCCTTGTTTTTGGCAGGTCAGTACTCAATAAGCGTATTATTAATTTGTCATTATATAAACAAGTTTTAGAATTAGTTGATCCATGGGTAGCTCTAGGGTAAGGCCACTAAATCTTCTGCTTTAGGCAAGAGTTAAAGGCCCTCCAAAACTTTTTCTATTAATTATAATTATTTATATTGTTAATGTTTTTAAGTTAACAAAATATTAATTTTTTATTTCAATACACTATATTGGTTTAACTTATCAAATATTTTATTAGTAGATATGAATATTTGAATAATTTAGCTCAAAATTTGAGAATATTATAAGACAATGTTACACCGTGGAATACTTAAAAGAAAACTTAAGAAAATTTGTTAAGATCATGCGAGTTTTCTTGGTTTTCTAAATTAATCGTGTCTATTTGTCCAACGATTGTCTCATTATTAATACTATTTCATCACATCTTCTTAAATTTTGACTTTAAGCCTCCAATTTCATTGAGCCGCCCCTAAGTTGATCCTAAAAGTAACCATCATTTCAAAGTTTTCAAAAGTCTTAAAACTTTCACATTTTATTTCAAATGATGATATAGAAAAGATGTTAAATTTCTTGTTCTTGAGTCAAATTGGCAATTACTTGCAGGTATTTTCCATATCTTATATGAAGTAATTAACAACAATTTCAATTCTCTAGGATATTTGGTTCATGGTGCTACACCTTACGACTATTCAGCAACAATAGAGGTATATATACAAATGGTCCCTATATATTCGTATAATTTTATATTGTTTTATTGTCAGTATATAAAAGTTAAACTTTTCGATCTCACATACAATTAAATGTCTTATGCAAGTCTTGTTTTGGAATTGTTAATTTCAGTGCCTCAACCAACCATTGGGTCCTCAATATGGAGGAGGTTTAATTGCAAATCCTAGTTTTGACAAGGGCATAGAAGCATGGAAAGTAGATGGTCATGTAAAAATTGAAGCAAGGGAATCTGGTGGAAACAAATTTATTGTGGCTTATAATAGAACAACGCCCTTTAGTATTTCACAATCTTTTAACTTGAAGGAAGGGGTATTTTACACGTTTTCAGGTAAAAAAAATATTATAGACATACAACAATAACCCAGTATAATCCCACTAGTGGGGTCTGGGGAGGGTAGTGTGTACGCAGACCTTACCCCTACCCTGGGGTAGAGAGGCTGTTTCCAATAGACCCTCGGCATCCTTCCCTCCAAGAACTTCCCACCTTGCTCTTGGGGTGACTCGAACTCACAACCTCTTGGTTGGAAGTGGAGGGTGCTTACCATCAGAGC
>AWOL01S0119156.1:0-23296 GCA_000715115.1 Nicotiana otophora
GCTACAAAATTTTGCGTTTCGTCACTAAAAGCACGTAGCTCATATATTCAGGCATGAAATATATTTTTTGTCACGAAAAGTGAACAATTAGTGACAAAGTTTTTGCCGTAGCTAGTAATTTCGTGACTGAATATCACATTTGTTGTAGTGATTCTACTGTGACACAGTATAAAAAGGTCAGTACTTTAACTAAGAAGCAAACAAGTACAATCTATTCTAATTAATAATGTAAAACATGTGTGTATAACTCTTTATACTTTAACTATAAATAAATGACGTACTTTTACTTTAATTCTCTTCCTATTCTTTATACTTGTATTCCTTAAATATATAATTGAAAATGAAATTCTATTTCAGATATTGTTAACTTTTTTGGAATTTTTCAAAAAGTTTTTGCTTTAAAGGTTTTCTCCCTTCTCTCTTTAGTATTTTTCTTGGTTCATTATTTTTAGTATTTTGTTTTCCTGAATTTGAATTTCTTTTTAATTAGGATGTGCAATGGAGAGATCAATCTCTACTCTCTATTACCTATACCATACTTATTCCATTTATAGTGTGAGGAAGATATCAAAGAAGTTGAATTCGATCTTTCTAGTATTCTTTGGTTTATAGAAACTATTTTGGCTTTCCGTTGTATCTTTATCGTTTTGCGCCTTTGCCTTTACATTTTTTTCCCCTTCTTGTGTGTTAGTACTATAGGGATATTTAGGAACTTTCTTTCTTCTATGGAAATTTATCTCCCATTAATAAATTTTTTGGTGTTAAGTTGATTATCATTTGGACAAATATACTCCAATTTTTATGCTAGAAAACTGGTATAAGCGCATGCATATTGCATACTTTGTAGAGTACACTAAAAAAACATTATTGTCTTCTAAAATTCCCCTCTTGACCATGCAGAGACCACAACTGACAACGAGGCTGGATGTTAACATGAATAAAATAGTCATAACACAAAAAATTAAAAAATAAAGAAGAAAATATGAAAAAAGGTCCTTAATATGTGAATTTTCTAAATTTTCAGAAATTGGTAGAAGCTTAAGAGTCATGACATTAATTCATACATGGTGAGGAGAAGCAAAGAAAAATAGAAAACAAGAAATGAAAAAAAGGAGGGGAAAAATAAGAACTAACTGTTGTAGAAATTAATGAATGTTAATTTTTATACTCTTTTATAGGAATTTCTTCAAATATTACAATTGTTAAAGAATATGTTTAACTTCTCATATATAAGAGTGATAAGTTGATAAAATGTTTATTTTATATATTTACTAATGTTTTTAAAGATCGCGCTTAGTGTAGTATAAGTTTGGCAACAGCTGGAATTGCTTAGAAATTAGAGACCACTTATGCGTATTTTTCTGCGTTCCTTTAGTAGTACCCCTTTGTTTCATTTTATATAAGCTGTTTGTTTGAATGAATATAGTGTTTGAGAAAGAAAGAAAAATAGACTTTTGGCATGTACCAATATACTATAAGTACTCTTAAAATTTGTGATCTTAAATTAATATGTCAGAGTAAAATTTCTATGACTTTAAGAGAATATCATTAAACGTGACATAAAAAATTACAAGAATTTTCAAATATAGAAAGGTACCTTTCTTTTTTGAAACATAGTAATAAAATAAAAGAGTGCATATAAGATAAACAGAGAAAATACAAAACAACAGTTATAATTGATACCCTAAGAATTATGCTCGAAACTCAAATTAAGAAGAATCGCAAAGCAAGAGACGAATATACTAGAGTGACTCATGAACTGGGAATCCAGAAGATCAAACATAGTGTCCAAAAGTTCCTTGAAACTCTAGTATAGCACATTATAGGAGTTAATGAAACAAACAAATAAAGATGAGATCATTAAACAATTCCTTGATCTTTGTTTACCCAAAAAACGGATAGAGTTGAATTTATATGTAGTTCTAAGGATACGTGGTATAGCTTGGCACAAATCGGAAAAGTATGTAGAAGAATATCGAATATTGACTGTAAAAAAGGAACGAAATACAAACCAAACTAAGTAGAAAAGGATTTACGGATAAGTAAGATGAATCAATGTACAAGACTCACAAAAGGATAATTTCTCTTGTATCTATATGTGAATATCAATAATCTTTTCAGTAAGAGAGTGCGTAGATGCCTTAATGTTTAATTTTTTGAATATAGAAATGATAGTCACTCTCTTATAGTGGAGGGACTCTACTTTGGATATAATAAAAAATACATAGTGGGGATCTCATGATAGATTAGTTTATTTAGCTTTTCCTGAATTCCTGCCGAGATTCTCTCCCCAAGTGCGGCTACAACGACTCTTGTCTCTTAGCTGGATCTTGGTCAGACTTTGATATTGGTCGATTTTCAGATTTCGAGCTCGATACTGACTCGAGCTCGATGCTGACTCGGGCTCGGTATTGACTCGAGCTTGGGTCTTGAGTTCGATGACGCCACCTCACATCATAGTTCGATTTGGACTCGAGCTCGATAATGACTTCGAACTCGGTATTGATCGGTCCCTAAATCTTGAGCTTGGTAACCTGGCTTCGGATCTCATCTCGGTATTATAAAAATGACCCTCGGTCCATCATATTCCAATATTGACTAATTACATGAAGGGCAAAATAGGTTTTGACTGTATACAGATAGTCCCCTCGTTTCTCGGGAAGAATGTGGTGAGAAACGACATGATTTTCCAATGATACGACTAGATATACAATGACGCTTGCATGGAGCTCGACCATGATGTATGTGATAACTGTCCCATCGGTCCAGTTACCAAGGTATTTAAATGTGTGTCATACGATGGTCGGCCACTGCTGATATTGAACCATCATTGCCAACTGTATAAATAGTCCCTCTCTTTACCACTTTTTACTTTTAGATCTTCAATCTCTAAATCCTCTAAGTTCTTTTTTGCATCTTCTGAGTTCATCTGTAAACCTACGATTTTCACTTCAAATTTCTTTCTCGAAACACCAAAATACTTCTCATCTTTGTTCATAGAAATTTAGATGGCCAAAACATCAAAAAATTGTTCCTCAAAAAGAGAACGCCTCTTCATCGCGGCCTGCCGGCGACAAAACACCGGTGGAGCCAAGACCTGAGGAGTGTGTTCTAGGGGGGGTGTTCTCACTTCTGATTTTAAGACCGATAAAGCCTCGTCGGTTCTCGGTCGATACGAGCGAGTATCGAGGCATACATGCTCGATAACTGAGGGATACCTTAAGCAGGTAAAGAAAGATTGCAACTGTGAGACCAAAGAAGTGATAATCCCAGCTCCCGAATAAGATATTACTACTCATGTGAAAGGGTTTTTAAGTGTTTATACTTACCCTTTTACGTTGGGGCCCCTTCGACCCTATTGTCATCGATTTTTGCCTCCAATACCGCATAACCCTAGGCCAAATCCATCCTTCTTTTTGGAAAATCGTTATTCTGATCCGCTTCTTTGTAAACAAAATCGAGGGGATGCCTTTCACCCTCGACCACCTCATCAGGTTGTATAGCCCCCGCCTCTATCGAGGTGGGTTAATAAAACTCCAGTGCCGGGCCACCAAGGTGCTGTTCTCGAGCATAGATGAGGACAAGGACCGGGGCTGGATGGGCCGGTTCGTCCGAGTGTAGACTTCCGACCTAATCCTGGCCGAGAAGATGTCATTTCCTGAGAAATGGAGTATGAAGCGTAAGTACAACCCTATTGTTAGCTCCTATTGTTTTGCTCCTTTGTTTCTTTCTCACCTATATCCTTTTCCGTGATGTAGCGGTTGCTTGGATGCCCGGTGCAGTTCCTAACCTTAAGAGCTAGGTACGGGACCTGGCCTCGACCTCTACATATGCTGAGTGCTCGTGGCGCGATTTATCAAAGGGTCGATGGGAGGCCAAAACACATGGTAAGCTTCTTTCCCCCGTCTTTGTTGACTTCGTTAAGCGTTTCTTATTTTCTTTTTTATACAGGCCTTGGCAAAGATGCCGTTTTGAGGCCCTTATCTGGTAAAGAGGAGACTTCGATCTTGGAACCGAAATCGGCGAAGGACAAAAAGAGGAAAAAGATCTTGACATCCGAGGATCCGGAAACTAAGAAGAAGGCGACTCGTAAGCCGAGGAAGAATATCATCCTTCTAACTGAAGACTCTGTTCGGCGTCTTAGGGATGAAGATTAAGAAGAGGAAGGTGATGACTCCGGGCTGGTGGCCCGAGTGAAAATGAGCACCGAGGCCCCGAAGTCTACTGAATCGGTGAAGGCTGCAGAGATTCCTTCTCGTGATGAGGGAGTCTCGGGAAGAGAATTGGTCGAAGTCCCCGAATCGTCGAGGATCGAGGCTACGTTGTAAGGGCTAATCTCGAGCCAATGATGGGTACGTCTGTAAGAGCCAATGGTGGGTACGTCTGTAAGGGCTAATCTCGAGCCCCCCCCCTCCCCGAGATGGACAGAACGCCCTAAGTGATTCAATTGGGGCAATAGAAATTGGAGGCTCCCCGATGCTTCCCTTGTTTTCCGAGGAGATGATTCAAGAAGCTCGGGCCTTGAAGACCCTTTCCATCGAAGGAGGCCACGGAAAGGAGGATCCATTCCGTGATTATTTTACTGGGGTCGATGATGCTACCGATTTGAGCGACTTGGAGATCCCGAGGAAGGACTCAGGGTGAGGCATCGAGCCTTTTTAACGAAGTGCAGCGAGCTCCGAATCGGGTAAAACTTAGCTCCCTTTGTTGGTATTACCCTTGAATTTGTTTTTCTCTTTTAACTTCTTCTTTCTGCGTAGGCCTCAGCGCTATGTTCTCGGTCTTGAGCTGAGCTGAGTTGGTATGAGACCGACCTTCGAGGGGTCACGGAGGAGAGAAATGCCTTTAAACTTCTCTATGGGCAAAGGGAAGAGGAAATCAAGGACCTCCGAGTCGATTTGGATAAGGCTCACCAAGATCAGTCCGACCTGATCGAGCATGTAATGAAAATCTTAAAAACTCATGGGCTCGATTCGGGAACGGTGGCTAATATTTTGATCTCACAGCTGCAGCAGAAGATCGAGATGATCGGGCGGCTCCGTGAGGAGGTAGACATGAAAAAAGTGGAGACCTTGGGGTGGAAATAAGGTATGGACTGCTTCGCTGCAGAAAAAGAGATTGCTTTATCCTAATTGTCATCGACCGAAAATCGGGGAACCTGAGGCATGGTTGGCTTCCGAGCTTGCAAAGTCCAAGTCTAAAGCCGAAAAGGCAAAGGCCGAGGTAGAGGAGATCGTGGTCGTCTACCGGGCTGACGCCAAAGCTGCTCAAGTCCAAGTGAGAGAAGCAGTCGAGATCGCTAAAACTCGAGCATATTGGATTGCTGAACTTTCCAAATGCCAATATCGGAGGTAAACCCTCGAGGAGATCCATGTTTAAGGTTTCAATCTTACCGAAGAGATAATAAAGGCTAAAGCGCTTAAAGCCGAAGCTGGAGCCCTGGCTTTTGATGATGATGATGACAACGAGAGCAAGAGCGGGGAGGACCTCAATGGAGAAGAAGCTTCCCCTAGAAAAAATCAGGAACAACCTTAGGGTTTTTCATTTTTGATCTTTTTGTGTAGGGTCCTGATCGGATCTTGTAAATATTCTTATATATATAAAGATTTTCTTCTTTTCTGACTTGTCTTTATTTCATTTTCTGCCTTGTGAAAATTTTGATCGAAGTCGGACCTTGTAGTCTTTATGATCGAGTGAGCATTTGCCATAACTCTCATTAAGAGTAGCCTTTGGGCTTAATAGTTGAGTGAGCGTTTGCTCGAACTCGAAGTAATGTAGCCCTTAGGCTTTATAGTCGAGTGAGTGTTTGCTCGAACTCGAAGTGATAGTAGCCCTTAGGCTTAATAGTCGAGTGAGTGTTTGCACGAAATCGAAGTAATGTAGCCCGTAGGCTTTATGGTCAAGTGAGTGTTTGCTCGAACTCGAAGTGATAGTAGCCCTTAGGCTTAATAGTCGAGTGAGTGTTTGCACGAAATCGAAGTAATGTAGCCCGTAGGCTTTATGGTCAAGTGAGTGTTTGCTCGAACTCGAAGTGATAGTAGCCCTTAGGCTTAATAGTCGAGTGAGTGTTTGCACGAAATCGAAGTAATGTAGCCCGTAGGCTTTATGGTCAAGTGAGTGTTTGCTCGAACTCGAAGTGATAGTAGCCCTTAGGCTTAATAGTCGAGTGAGTGTTTGCACGAAATCGAAGTAATGTAGCCCGTAGGCTTTATGGTCAAGTGAGTGTTTGCTCGAACTCGAAGTGATAGTAGCCCTTAGGCTTAATAGTCGAGTGAGTGTTTGCACGAAATCGAAGTAATGTAGCCCGTAGGCTTTATGGTCAAGTGAGTGTTTGCTCGAACTCGAAGTGATAGTAGCCCTTAGGCTTAATAGTCGAGTGAGTGTTTGCACGAAATCGAAGTAATGTAGCCCGTAGGCTTTATGGTCAAGTGAGTGTTTGCTCGAACTCGAATTAATGTGACCATTAGGCTCTATGAGTGTGTTTACTCGAACTTATAGTAAGAATAGCCCATAGGCTTAGTGGTCGAGTAAGTGTTCGCTCGAACTCGAAATAAGGTAGCTCTTGGGCTTTGTAGTCAAGTGAGAATGATTTCTCGAACTCGAATTAATGTAGCCAGTAGGATTTATGGTCGAGTGAGTGTTGCTTGAACTCGAAGTAATGTAGCTCTTATGGTCGCGTGAGTGTTGCTCGAACTCGAAGTAATGTACCCCGTAGGCTTTATGGTCAAGTGAGTGTTGCTCGAACTCAAAGTAATGTAGCCCTTAGCCCTTATGGTCGAGTGAGTGTTGCTTGAATTCGAAGTAATGTAGCCCGTAGGCTTTATGGTCGAGTGAGTGTTGCTCGAACTCGAAGTAATATAGCCCTTAGGCCTTATGGTCGAGTGAGTGTTTGCTCGAACTCGAATTAATGTGGCCTTTAGGCTGTATGAGTGAGTGTTTACTCGAACTCGAAGTAGGAATAACCCATAGGCTTAGTGGTCGAGTGAGTGTTCGCTCGAACTCGAAATAAGGTAGCACTTGGGCGTTGTACTCAAGTGAGAATAATTTCTTGAACTCGAATTAATGTAGCCCGTAGGCTTAGTGGTCGAGTGAGGACTTGCTCGAACTCAAAGTAATGTAGATCTTAGGCTTATTGGTCGAGTGAGTGTTTGCTCGAACTCAAAGTAATGTAGCCCTTAGGCCTTATGGTCGAGTGAGTGTTGCTCGAACTCTAAGTAATGTAGCCCGTAGAATTTATGGTCTAGTGAGTATTGCTCGAACTCGAAGTAATGTAGCCCGTAGGCTTTATGGTCTAGTGAGTGTTTGCTCGAACTCGAATTAATGTAGCCCGTAGGATTTATGGTCGAGTGAGTGACACTCGAACTCGAAGTAATGTAGCTCGTAGGCTTTATGGTCGAGTGAGTGTTTGCTCAAACTCGAAGAAAGAATATCCCGTAGGCTTTGTGGTCGAGTGAGTGTTCGAAAGAACTCGAAATAAGGTAGCCTTTGGGCTTTGTAGTCAAGTGAGAATGATTTCTCGAACTCGAATTAATGTAGCCCCTAGGCTTAGTGGTCGAGTGAGGACTTGCTCGAACTCAAAGTAATATAGCCCTTAGGCCTTAAGATCGAGTGAGTGTTGCTCGAACTCGAAGTAATGTAGCCCGTAGGATTTATGGTCGAGTGAGTATTGCTCAAACTCTAAGTAATGTAGCCCTTAGGCCTTATGGTCGAGTGAGTGTTTGCTCGAACTCGAATTAATGTGGCCCTTAGTGTCACAGAACCGTTTTTCTGAGGGTTCAGTGAGGGAAGCGAAGTTAGCTTGACTGCTACTTAGCTTCAGCCATTAAACAATAAACAACACAATCGGTGCTAAAGCGATGGCAATCACATGAAACAAGCAAGAAAGCTATGAAAGAAAAAGACCAAGATTTGGGAGGCAAGTGCCCTTTTATGTTGTATTCTCAAATATCTGATGATTACAAAGAATGAGTCTAAAGACTATTTATAGAAATTAAAATGGCTATACAAATGGGGTGGTTGGCAGGGCTGGTAAGGCTATCCAGCAGCCTGGTGCATTCCAGCTTGGAAAGCTCCCTGGTGCATTCCAGTATGGTAAAGCTAGAAAGGCAGACTTAGAGGGATCCTGCTGTCAACCATGGCCCAGAATGTCAAAAATACCTTCCCACTTGCGGATTCTTGTCCCTTGGTATGCTGACTTTCTGCCAAAGGTGCCTTTTGATGGCATCTCATGATTTCTGTGAGGCCCCAAGTGTTTTCCCACTGATAGATGTCCGAGATTTGGGCTCGGACAAGCAACGTCGTAGCTGGTATTGTGGAAAATTAATAGGTGTGATGGCGGGGTGGTGCACTCTTCCCCACTTGAAATGGCTACGACCCCGGCGCCGCACAACTGAAGATAATTATGGACTTGTTCCCTGAACTGCCACAAATCTTCGTACTTCTCCCATGGACCAACTGATGATCTATGATGGCCTCCACTTGCTTGTCTGTTGCTGGTAGAGTAGTAAAAATTTCACTTCGGCTGGACTACGCCCGATACTTGTCTTCCATGTCTTCGAAATATGGTTTCAATTGGCTAGCATGGAAGATATGATAGATTTTCAGATGACATGGCATGTCCAGTCGGTAAGAGATTATACCCACCTTGGCAACAATCTCGAATGGTCCCTCATATCGGCGAATCAGACTGTGATGTACGCCTCGCAGTGATTTGAACTGCTGTGGATTCAATTTCACCCTGATCTTGTCTCCAATCCTATAGTTAACTGGACGACGCTTCTGATCCATAAATTTCTTCATTTTGTGGGAAGCCTTGTCAAGATACGACTTGGCTAGATCAGCTTGTTCCTCCCAAAATTTGGCCATGTGATAAGCACTCGAATTCCTCAATCTGACGTTGACGGGCAATGATTGAGGAGTGTTGGGTTGTTGCCCAGTTGCAAGCTCAAAGGGACTCTTCCTGGTCGCCTCGCTGCATTGCAAACTGTAAGAGAATTGGGCTATATCCAGTAGCTTAGCCCGGTCTATTTGATTAGCACTGATATAATGCCTCATATAGCATTCGAGTAAGGCATTATTTCCTTCTGTCCATAGGTTTGCGGATGGAAACTTGTTGAGAAGTGTAGTTCAGTTCCCAACAAGCTGAATAATTCCTTCCAGAATGCACCGGTAAATCGAGGGTCTCGATCCTTATGATGTACTTAGGCACACCCCAATATTTTACGATGTCTCTCAAGAATATACGTGCTGCCTCTTTAACTTTGCAACCGGCAGTGGTAGCCGAAAAGGTTGCATACTTTGTGAATCTATCGACAACCACCATAATGGTGCTGAATCCTTCTGAATTTGTCAGACACGTAATGAAGTCCATGGTTATGCTATCCCATGGCTTCTCCGCAACTGGTAGCGGCTCCTGTAAACCCCCAGGGAGTTTAGATTCCACCTTGTCTTGTTGACAAACTAAACAAGTGCGCACGTATACCTCGATGTCGTCTCGCATCCGAGGCCAGTAGTAAGAAGACTCAATCAGGGCCAATGTACGTTTTTGCCCTGGATGACCTGCCCATGCAGTGTCATGACCTTCTTTCAGTAGAGTACGCTTGAGATTTACCCATTTGGGCACATATACTCTTTTTCCAGTGGTGTATAAGAGACCATCTTCTTCCCAAAATCTCTGAGTTTTGCCTTGACTGGCCAAGGAAAGAAGTTGTTTTGCCACGAGGTCATATTGCATGCCCTCTTTGATGGTCTTGATGATGCCACTACTTGCTTAGCTAACAATGGTTGCCAGTACTGTCTTGCGACTTAAAGCTTCGGCAACTACGTTAGCTTTCCCCGGGTTGTATTCCAGGATATAGTCGAATTCATCCAGGAAATCTTTCTAACAGGCCTGCTTGGCAGATAGCTTCTTCTAGGTCTGGAAGTAGCTTGTTGCAACGTTGTCAGTCTTGACAACAAAATGAGCCCCCAATAAGTAGTGACGCCAAGTCCTTAAGCAGTGGACTACAACCGTTATTTCCTTCTCCTGAACAATGTAACGTCTCTCGGCGTCATTTAGATTTCGACTCTCAAACGCTATAGGATGGCCCTCTTGCATCAGTACTCCTCCTATAGCAATGTCAGACGCATCAGTCTGAACTTCAAAAACTTTGGAGAAATCAGGCAGGGCCAATACGGGTTCCTTGGTGATTGCTTCCTTGAGTTTCTCAAATGCCTCCTGGCAGATGTCGCTCCATTTCCACTCCATGTCCTTCTTCAGCATGTCGGTGAGTGGGGATGCAATAGCCGAGTAACCGAAGTTGAATCTCCGATAATAGTTGGCTAAGCCTAGGAAGGACCGAAGTTCCGGTACCTTCGTTGGAGCTTCCCAGTTCTGGATAGCTTCCACCTTGTCCCTATCCATCCGGATTTCCCCATAGCTGATTGTATTCCCGAGGAACTGTACTATGGGCTGTGCGAAGCTACATTTTTCACGTTTTACGCACAGATCATTTTCCTTTAGTACCTTGAATACCTTGCGAATGTGCTCCGCATGGTCATCCATGTTGTTGATGTAAACCATAATATCATCTAAATAGATGACAACGAACTGATCCAAGAAAGGATGGAATAATTTGTTCATTAAGGTGCAGAATGTTGCAGGAGCGTTGGTCAACCCAAATAGCATTACCAACCATTCAAAAGCCCCATAGCGTATAACACAAGTTGTTTTGGGCTCATCTCCGTCGGCAATCTGCACTTGATAGTAGCCTTTCCTCAAGTCCATCTTGGTGAATACCTTGGCCTACTCTAAGCGGTCAAATAAATTCGCTGAGAGGAATGTGGTACTTGTTCTTCACAGTTACCTTGTTAAGGGCCCGATAATCAATATATAAGCGCATGGTACCCTCTTTCTTCTTTTGAAATAAGACAGGTGCTCCGTAAGATGCCTTGGATGGTCGTATATAGCCAGGCTCTAGCAACCCCTTGAGATGCTTCCTCAATTCCTCTAATTCCGGGGGAGCCATGCAATAAGGCAACATGGCAAGTGGCTTCGCCCCTGGAACAAGCTCAATCTGATGATCAATTTCCCTTCGTAGTGGAAATTGTTTGGGAAGTTCTTCCAGTATCACGTCCTTATTATCTTCAAGGACTTTCTCAATGCAGAGCGGCAATGCTACTGCGTCAAGGGAATTCTCAATGATTCCCGTCAAGGTTGCAAGAAATGTTGGTTCCCCTTTCTTGAAACCTTTCACAAGTTGCATCGCGGACATATGCATTATATTTTGTGGCACCCGAACAAGGGGCACAATGCACGAGACTCCGGGATCGCTTATGTGAAGTTGGTTGATACGAGGCGCGATTAGTGCATTGATCTCGAACCAAAAATCCAATCCCAGTATGATGTCAAAGACGTCCATGGGGGCAACGGTGAAGTCCGTCAATCCCTGCCAGCCTCCTAAATTAATGTGCATGTTAGGAGCAAAGCCATGAACGGTAGTGGGAAGGGAATTGATGGTCTTTTTCAGCGTGTCGCTGGATAGAAAGACAAGTCCAAGCTCCCTAGCTCGTTCTTCTGTCACAAAATTATATGTCGTACCTGTGTCCACCATGATGCGCACGTCTTTTCCGTTTAACTTGGCATCGACAAATAATGATTCACGGGGCCTCACACGAGGCGGTCGGGCAACAACAGCGGCAAGGTTCATGTGGTTTATCAAGGCCATATGATTGAACAAGCCTACAACCTTGTTCTTCCGTTGTCCTGCACCATCAGTTGGTGCTCCACGCTCCTCGGGTTGCCTTCCAGTAGGCGCAACAGTTTGTCCTTGCTGCTGGTGGGCTGCAACAATTGCTCCTAGTTTGTTCAGTGTAGGGAAAAATTGAGTAGAATGAGAAAGGGTCTCCACAAAGGTAGCAAACGTCCCGTTGGGCATCCCGTTGAGCACCTCCTTTTCTCTTCTCATCATAACTCTTGCGGTAGTTAGAATGGTTGTGGTTGCCTCTGTTACATTGTTCTGGTTGGGAACAAATTTGCCTTTGCCTTGGTGGGTGTCCATCTTTGGAGAAGCAGCAGCTTGGCTCCGGTTGTTATTTCCCTTATACGCTCCGGTTCGGAAATCTGACAATGATTCGGCTATTACAATAGCCTCATCGACAGTCTCGATCTGTCGCCTTTGCAATTCTTATTTGGCCCAATACTGCAGGCCATCCAAGAAACTGAACAATAGATCCTCACTGGTTAAGTTGGAGATCTGAAGTGTGAGTGTGGTGAACTCTTGCACGTACTCATGGATGAAGGATGTTTGCCTGAGCTCCCTTAACTTTTGGCGAGCCTCGTGCATAACGTTTTGAGGGTAAAACAGCCATTTTAGCTCCTCTTTGAAATGCTTCCATGTGTCATTGGAGCACATTCCTTTCTCCATATATGCCTTCTTCCTGCGCTACCAAAGTATGGCGGTTTCAGCTAGGTACATGGCTGTCGTTCAAATTTTGGCAGCATCGCTGGTTATGCTCATTTGTTCAAAATAAGCATCTAGTTGCCACAAGAAATTTTCCATGTCTTGAGCGCTTCTTTTACCCCGAAATTCTTTGGGTTTAGGAGCCTCAATACGTGTTTCTCGGACAGTGATGGGACTTCTCCCGCTGGTTCATGTTGTCTCCTCTAGACGCAGTTTTAAAGTTTCAACTTCTGCCTGTAAGGCAGACAAAGCCTCAGTGAGCTTGAGTTCAAGGTTGGTTAGCCCTTCGTCTTGCTCCTAAACGTTCCCTTTGACTTCGCCGAGTCCATCAAGGGAAACTGACTCATGGGAAAGGATATTGTTTTCGGCAGCGGTAATACGACGGTGAAAGGCCATCAAAAGCTTTTCTACCATGTCAACTCTCCCATTGATAGTTCTGGATTCAGATATTTCGGGTTCCACGTAGGGTAACAACTCACTATCAGGTGGAGATGCGTCTCTGGCCCTACGTTTGTCGCATTTTTGGCCCATACCTCTCTATGGTTCTGGGTTCTCTTCAATGTGGGTTTCTTCTATGTTGCGATGTGAGTTCTTAGCCATGCAAGAACCTAGGCTGTGATACCAATTGTCACAGAACCGTTTTTCTGAGGGTTCGGTGAGAGCAGAGAAGTTAGCTTGACTGCTACTTAGCTTCATCCCTTAGACAATAAACAGCACAATCGTGCTAAAGCGATGGCAATCACATGAAACAAGCAAGAAAGCTATGAAAGAAAGAGACCAAGATTTGGGAGTAAAGTGTCTTTTTCTGTTGTATTATCAAATATCTGATGAATACAAAGAATGAGTCTAAAGCCTATTTATAGAAATTAAAATAGCTATACAAAGGGGGTGGTTGACAGGGTTGGTAAGGCTGTCCAGCAACCTGGTGCATTCCAGCTTGGAAAGTTGCCTGGTGCATTCCAGCATGGAAAAGCTGGAAAGGCAGACTTAGAGGGATCCTGCTGTCAATCATGGCCCAAAATATCAAAGATGCCTTCCCACTTTCGGCTGCTTGTCCCTTGGTCTGCTGACTTTCTGCCAAAGGTGCTTTTTGATGGCATCTCATGATTTTTGTGAGGCCCCAAGTGTTTTCCCACTGATGGCTATTCGAGATTTGGGCTCGGACAAGCCACTCCATCACTGGAATTGCGAAAAATTAATAGGTGTGATGGCGGGGCGGTGCACTTAGGCTCTATGAGTGAGTGTTTACTCGAACTCGAAGTAAGAATAGCCCGTAGGCTTAGTGGCCGAGTGAGTGTTTGCTCGAATTCGAAATAAGGTAGTCCTTGGGCTTTGTAGTCAAGTGAGAATGAATTTTTGAACTCGAATTAATGTAGCCGGTAGGCTTGGTGGTCGAGTGAGGACTTACACGAACTCGAAGTAATGTAGCCCTTAGGCTTATTGGTCGAGTGAGTGTTTGCTCGAACTCGAAGTAATGTAGCCCTTAGGCCTTATGGTAGAGTGAATGTTGCTCGAACTCGAAGTAATGTAGCCCGTAGGCTTTATGGTCGAGTGAGTGTTACTCGAACTCGAAGTAATGTAGCCCGTAGGCTTTTTAGTTGAGTGAGTGTTTGCTCGAAATCGAAGTAAGAATAGCCCGTAAGCTTAGCGGTCGAGTGAGTGTTCGCTCAAACTCGAAATAAGGTAGCCCTTGGGCTTTGTATTCAAGTGAGAATGATTTCTTGAACTCGAATTAATGTAGCCCGTAGGCTTAGTGGTCGAGTGAGGACTTGCTCGAACTCGAAATAAGGTTGCCCTTGGGCTTTTAGTGAGATTGATTTCTCGAACTGGAATGAATGGCAACCCTTGGGCTCGATAGATAGTCCCCGAGTGAGAATGGTTGCTCGAACTCGAGTTAGGGTAGTCCTTAGGTTTTACAGTCGAGTGAGGATTTGATCGAACTCGAAATAAGGTTGCCCTTGGGCTTTTAGTGAGATTGATTTCTCGAACTGGAATGAATGGCAACCCTTGGGCTCGATAGATAGTCCCCGAGTGAGAATGGTTGCTCGAACTCGAGTTAGGGTAGTCCTTAGGTTTTACAGTCGAGTGAGGATTTGATCGAACTCGAAATAAGGTTGCCCTTGGGCTTTTAGTGAGATTGATTTCTCGAACTGGAATGAATGGCAACCCTTGGGCTCGATAGATAGTCCCCGAGTGAGAATGGTTGCTCGAACTCGAGTTAGGGTAGTCCTTAGGTTTTACAGTCGAGTGAGGATTTGATCGAACTCGAAATAAGGTTGCCCTTGGGCTTTTAGTGAGATTGATTTCTCGAACTGGAATGAATGGCAACCCTTGGGCTCGATAGATAGTCCCCGAGTGAGAATGGTTGCTCGAACTCGAGTTAGGGTAGTCCTTAGGTTTTACAGTCGAGTGAGGATTTGATCGAACTCGAAATAAAAATAGCCCTTGGGCTTATATGGAGCTTGATCTCGTTGATTTTTTGGTTGGGGTAATTTTTCACTCTGGTCATGGTCGGCCCTTGAGCCTATTTGCATAATAAATCATGAAATAGAAAAATCTTTCCGAGATATGAAGTATCGGTAAAGAAGAAATTTCTCTTTACAAGTCATTATACACATGTTTTGTGCCAGGGATCGAGCAAACTATACGGACATGGTTCGTTTTGACCATTTGGCCCTTCCAATATTTCCTATCAAAACCCTATTGCCATGATGTAACTTTCTTGCATCGAACTCAATATATTTGAGGGTACTGTCACCTAGTATTCGAGGTTGATTGTAAAGAGGCCTCAGATACTGTTGAGTTGTCTTAAGTTAGCACGATCAATGGTTGCCTCATTAAAAAGAGTGCAATGCGTGCTTTCAGATCTAAAGGCTCCGAGTTGAATAATCCATCCTTGGTTCTTGTTGAATACCTGTAAGGGTTAATTTCGAAATATAAATGAACATGGGAGGGTCGTACCTTATCAGTAATATCGTTTTAGGTGCGAAACGTTCTAGTTGCTCGGTAGTTGTTTGTCGTTTATCACGCCGAGCTTGTAGGACCTTTTTCTGATGATGTCGAGGACCTGATATGGTCCTTCCCAGTTCGGACCCAGTTTTTCGTCATTCGGATTTCGGGTGTTGAGAGTGACTTTCCTTAGTACCAAGTCCCCGATTTTCAAATATCGAAGATTGGTTCCTCGGTTGTAGTATCTTTCGATCCGCTATTTTTGGGCGGCCAATCGGACGAGAGCAGCCTCTTGTATTTCGTCTAATAATTCAAGGCTCGTGTTCATGGTCTTGTTATTCGACTCCTTTGTTGCATATCGAAACATGATGCTAGGTTCTCCGACCTCAACCGGGATCAAAGCTTCGACACCATAAACCAATGAGAATGGCATTGCTCCGGTATTGGATTTCGATGTTGTGCGATATGCCCATAGGACCTCGGGTAGTATTTCTCTCCATTTTCCTTTGGCATTGGTAAATCTCTTCTTAAGATTTTGGATGATGGTTTTGTTGATCGATTCGGCTTGTCCGTTTCCACTGGGATGGTACGTGTTGATAGGATCCTTTTGATTTTGTGATTCTCGAGAAATTTAGTTACTTTGCTGTCGATGAACTGTTTTCCATTATCACATACAATCTCGGATGGCACCCTGAATCGACATATGATGTGGTCCCAAATGAAGTCTATCACTTCTTTTTCTCTAACTTTTTCGAAAGCTTGTGCTTCAACCCATTTAGAAATATAATCAGTCATAAACAAAATAAACTGAGCTTACCTGGGGCCGATGTTAGGGGGCTAACGATGTCCATCCCCTATTTCATGAAGGGCCATGGAGATAAGACCGAGTAGAGGAGCTCCTCGGGTTGATGAATCATGGGCGCATGTCTTTGACATTTGTCGCATTTTCGAACGAACTCCCTTGCATCCTTGTTCATATCGGTCCAATAATATCCTGTTCTCATTATTTTGTGGACCAACGAATCGGCACCAGAATGATTTCCACAAGTGCCTTCGTGAGTTTATCGTAAGATGTAATTGGTGTCTCCTGGTCCCAAACATATTGCTAGTGGACAATCGAACGTCCTCCTAAATAGCGTTCCGTCTTCGGACAAGGTGAACCGTATTGCCTTTGGGCGCAGAGCCCTCGAATCTTTTGGATCTGACGGAAGCTTCCCCTTCTTGAAGTACTCTATGTAATTGTTTCTCTAATCCAGGTTAAACTCGTAGAGTTTATATGTGATGACCCAAAAGGTCATCTTATGTTTTAGAACTCGAATCTGTGCTCTTAAGAATTAAAAATCTCATCTTTACCCTCCTCGATTTACGTGCGCAATCCGGACAGGTTTTTGAAAAGCTTTTATGTGAAAAACTGATGAAAATAAGAATATTTGCCTTAAAGGTTGATTTGAGTTGACTTCGGTCAATAGTTTTGGTAAACGGCCCCGAATCCGGGCTTTGACTATCCTGGTAGGTCCGTATCGAATTATGGGACCTGGGTGCATGCCCGGAATCGAATTCAGAGGTCCCTAGCTCAAGTTATGAATTTTTGATGAAAATTAAAAGTCTGAAAATTAATTGCTTTTAGGAACTGATTGATGTTTGGCATTATTAGTACCGGGTCCGCATGTTGGTTCCAGAACCCGGTACAGGTTCATTATGATATTTAAGACATGTCTGTGAAATTTGGTAAGAAATGGAGTTGATTTGATGTGATTCGGACGTGCAGTTGAGAAAATAAAAATTTTAAAGTGTTCTTGAGAATTTCATTTGATTTGGTGCTAACTTTAGAGTTCTAGGTGTTATTTTGGCGATTTGATCGCGCGAGCATGTCTGCATGATCTTTTTAGACTCGCGTGCATGTTTGTTTTGGAGCCCCGAGGGCTCGAGTGCCATTCGGGCGATGCGCGAGTTGAGTTCACACCTCAACAAGGCTGCTGGTGCACCAAATTTGGTGTGCCCGCACTTGCGAGCCTTTGGTCACAGGTGCGAGCGAAAGCCCCGCAGATGCGACCCAGAGCTGGACTTCATTTTTCGCAGATGCGGACTTATCTCTGCAGGAGCGGGACCGCAGAAGCGGAACCCTGTCCGCAGGTGCGGCCCTAGTTCGCCCAGCCCTTTTCCGCAGAAGCGCACACTCCGTCCGCACATGCGCAGGTGCGACAAAAGCCCCGCAGGTGCGAAGGTCACTGGGCAGTGAGCATTTAATTCGGATTCAAGCCATTTTTCTTATCGTTTTCGAAAGGATAGGAGGCTTAGGGCAATTTTTCAAAGACATTTGCTTCCCCAAATCATAGGTAAGTGTTCCTTAACTCGTTTCTTTTAATTACCTATTACATTTCTTGAATTTTCAACCTAAAATCTAGAGTTTTCATGGTAGAATTAGGTGTTAGGGTAGAAAATAGGGATTCCGGAAATTTGGGAATTTAGACCTCAATTTGAGGTCGAATTCCAAAACTAATTACATATTCGGGCTCGGGGGAGAATGGGTAAAAGGATTTTGGTCCGAACCTCGGGTTTTGACCAAGCAGGCCCGGGGTCAATTTTTCAACTTTTTAGAGAAAAATTTGGGAAATTTAATTTATGCAATATAATTGATTCCTTTAGTAATATTTGATATTATTGAGTCATTTTTGAATAGATACGAGTGGTTTGGAGGTGAATTCCAAAGGGAAAGTTGTGATTGAGAATTAAGTGGCCTTCGGAGCGAGGTAAGTGTTGTGTCTAACCCGGACTTGAAGGAATTAGGAAACTTAGATTATTTGCTAAGTGAAATTCATGTGAGCGGCGTATATGTGAGGTGACAAGTACCTATGTGCCGCCAATTTACCTTCTTTTGTTTTTCTTCATGTTTCTCTGTTTTTCTGATATTGTCCCATTCCTATGCCAAATTGCTACATGTTATACTAGTGTTGTTCAAATTATCGTTCTTATCATGTTTACGGAATTTTCTAGTGATAATTGAGTTTTTATTTCAAAGTTAATATTGATATTATGGAACCAAATGTTGAAGTAAAGTTTGTACTTATTATTCTATCTCCATGTTATTGTTTATGCATTGCATTATGGTAAGGGAGAGTGTTAATGCACGAAGGGTGATGTCGTGCCGTATTATGAGTATTAATGCACAAAGGGTAATGTCATGCCGTATTGTGAGTGTTAATGCACGAAGGGTGATGCTGTGCCATATTGTGAGTGTTAATGCACGAAGGGTGATGTCGTGCCATATTGTGAGTGTTAATGCACGAAGGGTGATGTCGTGCCATATTGTGAGTGTTAATGCACGAAGGGTGATGTCGTGCCATATTGTGAGTGTTAATGCACGAAGGGTGATGTCGTGCCATATTGTGAGTGTTAATGCACGAAGGGTGATGTCGTGCCATATTGTGAGTGTTAATGCACGAAGGGTGATGTCGTGCCATATTGTGAGTGTTAATGCACGAAGGGTGATGTCGTGCCATATTGTGAGTGTTAATGCACGAAGGGTGATGCCGTGCCATATTGTGAGTGTTAATGCACGAAGGGTGATGTCGTGCCATATTGTGAGTGTTAATGCACGAAGGGTGATGTCGTGCCATGATATGAGAGTAAAAGCACGAAGGGTGATGTCGTGCCGTTTCTATTAATGTTATGGTGAGATTGAGAGTAAAAGCACGGAAGGGTGATGTCGTGCATTCTTCCTTACTGTATTCACTATTCCTGTTGATTCATGGTATATTGACTGATCCGGTGATCATTCTGTTGTAGTTCTTTATCTTGTATTCCCCTCAGTATGTCTCCCCTCCCGACATTTCCTGTTTAGTTCTTCATTCCTGTTATTTGCGTATACACTGTTAAATTGTACAAGTTGATTGTAGGTGCCTTGCCTTAGCCTCGTCACTACTTCGTCGAGGTTAGGCTCGACACTTACCAGTACATGGGGTCAGTTGTACTGATGCTGCACTTTGCACTTTCTGTGTAGATTTTCATACCGGCTCAGGTTGATCGAGATTTGCTATTGGTCTGCTGTCCGGAGACTCAAGGTAGATATGTCGGCGTTCACAAACCTTGAAGTCCCCGTTTATCTTTTTATGTCCTACAGTTTCCTTTCATTCAGACAATTGTATTTCTTTCAGACTATTGCTTGTAGTAAGTTCTAGAATGCTCATGAATTGTGACTCTAGATCCGGGTGGTAGTAGTTAATACAGATTTATGATATTCTGCACTTGTTATATTTCATTGTAGTTAATTAAATGTTAATTACTGAACGGAAATAAGGATTTGGTAAATGATTCTCTAACGTTGGCTTGCCTAGTAAGTGAAATGTTAGGCGCCATCATGGTCCCGTCGGTGGGAAATTTCGGGTCGTGATAGTTGGTATCAGAGTACTAGGTTGCCTAGGTCTCACGATTCATGAGCAAACTTAGTAGAGTCTAGAGGATCGATACGGAGACATCTGTGCTTATCTTCCAGAGGCTATGAAGTTTAGGAACAAGTTTCACTTCTAATCTTCTTTGTCGTGCGATTTTGCTTTCTCAATACTGATTGAACTCTTCTACTCTTATTCTCTCACAGATGGCGAGAACACGTACCGCTTCCTCAGCTGAGCAGCTGCCAGAGCCTCCAGTGATAGCTCCTATGCGGGGCAGAGGTCTAGGCCGAAGCGATGCTAGAGGCCGAGGCAGGGGTAGGGCTCAGCCTAGGGGCTGAGCAGCAGCCCCAACAGCGGAGCCTCAGATAGAGAATGACGAGGAGGTTCCAGCCCAGACTGTTCCTGTCGAACCAGCTCAGGTTCCAGAGGGGTTCATTGCTACCCCAGTACTTTAGGACGCTTTGGTCCATTTGGTGGGCCTTATAGAGAGTATGGCCAGACTGGCGTATTTCCCATAGCACTAGCAGTCTCTCAGGCTGGAGGAGGAGACCATACTCCTACCACTCCTGCTCCGGAGCATATAGCTCCCCAGTATCAGGCTCTAGCAGCTCAGCCAATCGGATTAGTTCAACCGGTTATTGCGGCGCAGGTCGGAGATGGGCCAGCTATGTCTTCTGAGGCTTTATGGAGATTGGACAGGTTTACCAAGCCGTTTCCTATTCACTTCAGTGGTGCTTCTTCAGAGGACCCCCAGGAGTATCTTGACAATTGTCACGAGGTTATACGGAACATAAGTATAGTGGAGACCAATGAGGTCAATTTTGCTGTATTTTCAGATGACTAGTTCCGTCAAGAAATAGTGGAGAGATTACTTGTTGACCAGACCAGCTAGGTCGCCTGCTCTTACTTGGGACCAGTTCTCTCAGCTCTTCATAGAGAAGTTTCTGCCTATCACATTGAGAGAGGAGTGTCGCCATCAATTTGAGCGTCTCCAGCAGGGTGATATGATTGTTACTCAGTATGAGACCCGTTTTATGGATTTGGCCCGTCATACCATTCTCCCGCTTCCCACCGAGAGAGAGAGGGTGAGGAGGTTTATTGATGGACTTGCTCAGCCTATTAGATTGCAGATGGATAAGGAGACTGGGTGTGAGATTTCTTTTCAGGCGGCTGCTAATGCCGCCATACGAGTCGAGATGGTTCTTACTCAGGTAGGTCAGGGGTCTGACAAGAGGCCTCGTTATTCCGGTGAGTTCAGCGGTGCCTCATCTAGAGGCAGGAGTACTTTTGGTATAGGCCATCCTCCCAGGCCGTTTCATTCAGCACTCCAGGCATCCCACGATGCCTCAGGTGGTTGTAGCCCTCAGATGCATTATTCTGACCAGCTAACCTACAGTGCACCACCAGCTCCTATTAGTGCACCTCCACTCCAGAGTTATTAAGGTGGTCATTCAGGTCGACATGGTCAGTTTTAGGGTCAGCAGTTATAGCAGGTGAGGTTATGTTATACTTGTGGTGATCCGAGGCACATTGCTAGATTTTGCCCTCGGGCAATGGGCAGCTCACAGCATCAGAGTTCTCGTGCCATGGTTCTGGCACTAGTTGCTGCACCACCTGCTCAGTCAGCTAGAGGTAGGGGTCAGGTAGCCAGAGGTAGGGGCCAGACAGTTAGATGTGGAGGTCAGGCCGTTAGAGGTGGAGACCAGCCAGCTAGAAGCCATCCCAGGGGCGTAGTTCAGGGTGATGGGGCCCAGCCCCGGTGTTATGCATTCCCAGCCATGCCTGAGGTTGAGTCATCTGACGCTGTTATCACATGTACTGTTTCAGTTTGTAGTAGAGATGCTTCAGTTCTATTTGATCCGGGATCTACTTACTCTTATGTGTCATCCTATTTGGTTGTGCCCCGTGATTCTTTGAGTGCTCCTATGTATGTGCCCACATCAGTGGGAGATGCTATTATTATAGATCGTGTTTATCGTTCGTGTGTGGTCACCATTGGGAGTCTTGAGACTCGTGTATATCTTCTACTTCTCGACATGGTTGATTTTGATGTCATACTGGGTATGGATTGGCTGCCACCTTATCATGCTATATTAGATTGTCATGCCAAGACGGTGACCTTAGCCTTGTAGGGGTTGCCTCGATTAGAGTGGAGAGAGAATTTTGGCCATTCTGCCAGCAGGGTTATCTCGTATGAGAAGGCTCGACATATGGTCGAGAAGGGGTGTCTAGCTTATTTGGCTTTTGTCCATGATTCTAGTGCGGAGGTTCCTTCTATGGATTCAGTGCCGGTTGTTCATGAGTTTCCAGAGGTGTTTCCTGCAGACCTGCCGGGGATGCCACCCAACAGGGATATTGATTTTGCTCCGGGCACTCAGCCCATTTCCATTCCGCCATACCGCATGGCCCTGCCAGAGTTGAAAGAATTGAAGGAGCAGTTGCAAGATCTACTTGATAAGGGATTCATTAGACCTAGTGTCTCACCTTGGGGTGCACATGTGTTGTTTGTGAAGAAGAAAGATGGATCGATGAGGATGTGTATAGACTATCGGCAGCTGAACAAAGTCACCATCAAGAACAAGTATGCATTTCCGAGGATTGATGATTTATTTGATCAGCTTCAGGGTGCCAAGGTGTTTTCAAAGATTTATTTGAGATCTGGCTACCATCAGTTGAGGATTAGGGGATCCGATGTTCCTAAGACAGCTTTCGGACTCGGTATGGGCATTATGAGTTTCTAGTTATGTCATTTGGGCTGACAAATGCCCCGACAGCATTCATGGATTTGATGAACCGAGTGTTCAAAACCTACCTGGATTCCTTTGTGGTTGTGTTTATTGATGATATCTTGATCTACTCCCACAGTCTAGAGGAGTATGAGCAGCACCTTCAGATCGTTTTTCAGACTTTGAAAGATAGCCAGTTATATGTTAAGTTCTCAAAATGCGAGTTATGGTTGAGTTCAGTTGCTTTCTTGGGTCACGTTGTATCAGTAGAGGGTATTTAGGTGGATCCTAAGAAGATTGAGGCAGTCTAGAATTGGCCTAGACCCACATTAGCTACAGATATCTGTAGTTTCCTGGGTTTGGCGGGCTATTACCGTCGATTTGTGGAGGGGTTTCATCCATAGCAGCCCCATTGACCAGATTGACCCAGAAGGGTGCCCCATTCAGATGGGCAGACGAGTGTGAAGTGAGCTTTCAGAAGCTCAAGACAGCTTTGACTACGACATCGGTATTGGTGTTACCCACAGGTTCAGGATCTTATGCAGTATATTGTGATGCATCTCGTATTGGTCTGGGTGCGGTATTGATGCAGGGTGGCAAGGTTATTGTATATTCTTCACGGTAGCTGAAGGTTCACGAGAAGAATTACCATGTTCATGATCTAGAGCTGGTATCCATCATTCATGCGTTGAAGATTTGGAGGCACTATCTTTACGGTGTGCCATGTGAGGTATTCACTGATCATCGGAGCTTGCAGTATTTGTTCAAGCAGAAGGAACTAAATTTGAGG
>AWOL01S0119183.1:0-14933 GCA_000715115.1 Nicotiana otophora
TGAGGTATGCCCGAGTGGCACGAGTGACTGTGAGGTTTGCCCGGGGGGCTGTATATGAGTGATATTTTACCCGAGGGGCTGTTTATGATTTCATTCACCATTTTGCTCACCTTTACATTTTTTCTCTGTTTGAAAACTGTCGAAAAATATCTTTAACTGAGTTTTACTGGAACTAGGTTTAAACGAGATGTTTTGGTTCAAATCCTGATTTTAAAAGTATGTGGTATTTTACTAAGTTTTCCAGATATGAATGTTGTATGCTTTATTGCTCGTCACTACTGCTCAGTCTTTATTTATTGTTGTTACTTACTGAGTTGGCATACTCACGTTACTCTCTGCACCTTGTATGCAGATTCAGGTGTAGCTGGACACGGTAGCTGTTATTGATTGTTCTGGTTGCAGATTTTCTTGGAGATAGCAAGGTAGCTGTTTGGCGATCGCAACCCCTGCTCTTCTCCCTCTTATCTTCCTCTAGTTGTATTTAGCTATTTTCCAGGCTGAGTTAGCCTTGATATTGTTAGACAGATTGTAGTAGATGCTCATGACTAGTGACACCCCGATGTCGGGCTTTTCCTTCCGTACTTTTATTTTGATTTGAACTCCTTTACGAAGGTTTTTATGTTAAATACCGTTGAAACTATCTTTGAAATAGAAACATCGGTTTGTTTTGGAAATGAATCGGCTTGCCTAGTTCCGCGATAGGCGCCATCACGATAGGGGTTAGTTTGGGTCGTGACACTAATCCACCCCTTCTTAATTTCTCTTAAATCTTAGCCTACTCGAGGTCGAAACCTACACCAATTAACCTTCCTCGCTGTGTATTTCTATTTGGTGTTAGTATTCGATCCGTTTCTAGGCCGTCGTAATCTTTCGTATCTGTCAAAATCCGTTGAACCTCAACGAGCTTTGTCCAATGAAACATTTATCGGACATCAAGGGTTCAGATCATTGTTCACTGGACAAAGATCGTTACCGTTCAACATTGAAATGCCGGTGTTTCGAATCATGTCCTAGGCTTTTGAGTCTTATCGGCTCTGTAGGGTTCTTTTCCTTAATTTCTTTTCTTCATTGTTATTCACATATGTTTACATATCGTGGTTTTAGGTGTTAATGTGTTAGTTTAATTATTAGTAGGCATGGCTTGAAAAGTAAAGAGGAACTGTTTGATTACATTGATCATTAGCCAAATTACGTGATTGCATATTCCAATTTGTTTTAATCATTTTAGTAATTGTTGTTTAATTGGAATTTGAAATTGATTGATAATGTTTTGTTGATTATCGTGTATTATGAAATTTGGGCTTACCTTGTTGATAGGTAGGCCCGTTGGATTTGAGTTTAGGGGTAGAAGGGTTAGAGGAAAAGAAATAATTAAAAAAGGACCTGTTTAGCAAATAAAGAGTAAAGGGGTCGGGAGTGAAGGGGAAAATGACAAAAAGAAGAGGGACGTAAGAGAAAGGAAAATAACTGAAAAAATTCTCTGCCTTTTCTATATAACAAAATACACATTATTCAGACTCTCATTCATTATCACTCATCTCTTTTCACTCTCACTCCTCTGCATTAACTCATATACACACTCTCCATTCTCTCTCTCTCTCTCTCTCTCTCTCTCTCTCTCTCACGTTTTAGGAGCAGTCTGAAATTTGAGAATAAAATTTCAGATCCGAAATATGAAACAAAAAAAATCCTTTACAAAGTCTTCAAAATAAAAGAGAACAGAAGTTTAGTTTTGCCTTGGTTTTCACTTATTTCTGGGTTTCTTTTGTTGAGCTGTTGGATTTTTGCTGTTGATTTGAACTGTTATTCTGTTGATATCCCTATTGTTCCAGAGACTTATTTTCTAGTTTTCTTCCGATTTTTGGCAACCAGGTACTCTTCTCTGAATTCTGGACTGCAAATTGGATGTGAAACATATATGTGTTGAGGAAATGTTTGGATTGCCAAATTAATGAAATTAGTTATGATCAACTTTGAAATCGCCTTTTTTTTTTTTAATCAAATTTGTAAATCATGGCCAGAAATCGATACACAGTTTGTGGTGTGTAAATGATGAATCTGCTACTGTTCTATCTTATATCCGATATTTGATTCCAGTTTGGCATTGTAGCTTATTTCAATTCATTACAGCTGTATTTCAAATTTGAAACCCAACTCATGAAGATTGTTTATTCCCAGAATTAGCGTTAATTTATGTCTTAAGTGGTGAATTGGGCCAGACTTGTAAATGACCCAAATGGGGTTGTGCATGAGTCTGGATACTTCAGGTCATGGTCCCTAGAGGTTGACTCAATAAAATTCGTATGGACTAAAGATTGCTAGCCTTTTATTTTACTTCCAATTATTCAGCAAGTTAGTATAAACAAATGACCTCTCTCAGATTAGCTTGTCAAAGTCATTGGCCTGAAATTCACAACAGCAATTTAGTGCTTCGCAACAAATGCAAACAGTCAAATGAATCCAATGTGTTCAACTCTATGATTAATTGGTGATAATAAAACCTTTACTTACAATGATTCCCGACCCATAAATTCTTGACTTTTGGCAGAAATCTTAAGCCAGTATTAGGGAATATAATTCTTGAATATCTTAGCTTGCTTTAGGCACACTTTAATAAATAATCGCCATGGTTATGGGTACGGTTCCCGTGGCATAACTATGATACGTAAATCCAAAATTCAAGTGTGCGTTCACGCGACTTGACCTTACAACTTCAAAGTAGTAAAATTAAACATGTCGTAAATTGCGGGTGCCTTTTATGCGGCGCGATTAGCGGTGTGTGTAAAATAACAAGTGTACAACATCGTAATTTATTTTAAATAATTCCATAAATACTAAAAGCGGTAAAATGATGTAAAATGCACAATAAGTCTAAAACAATAATGATCGAACAATTAAGCCAAGTGTAATTTGTTAAGCGACCGTGCTAAAACCACGGAATCCGGGAGTGCCTCACGCAGTCTCCTGGGTTAATAGAATTCCTTACTCGGTCCTATGTGTTTCGCAGACTTATACAGAGTCAAACTTTTCTTGATTTGGGATTCAAAAATATTTGGTGACTTGGAGAACACCGTTAATTAAATAATTCGGAATGACAACTCTTTTAAAATAAAATAAATTAATTCCTTTTCAATAATGTCACTTACATTGAAAAAACTTATTTTTCCGTAAAAAGGAGGTGTGACGAACATAACTCCCAAAATTTGGTGATACGAGTCACAAGCTCTACATGAGTATACTGAACATCCCTATACAATAGTATTTACTAAAAAGAGAATGAAATAGAACTAGATAAAGGGGTGACTCCGAGGCGTGCGGACGCTGGCAGGTATACCTTGAAGTCTCTGATCCAAGCTTGACTCGCTGGTGCCTAGGCTAGTATGAAGTACCTGGATCTGTACAAAAAGATATGCAGAAGTGTAGAATGAGTACACCACAACGGTACCCAGTAAGTGTCAAGCCTAACCTCGGTAGAGTAGTGACGAGATTGGGTCAAGACACCTACTGAAATAAATAAAGAGACTGAGCAGGTATAGTATAGTATGATAATGAAAACAAGGGGAATGATAAAAGGAAGAGATATAACAAGAATAGCTACACTGAGACTAAGCCAATTAAGACATCACAGAAGAAACACATAATAAGAATGCCAAGGAAATGATGCAACCAAAACACAAGTGATGTAAATGAAAGGTATCAACAACAATCCCTAGAGAGGTACCGCCTCATAGTCTCATTTCATAAATCAAATTACAATCTTCCTTATATCACCGCGGGACCCTTGTATTACTTTTGAAAATTATTTTTCCAAAATAACTACCCGCGTTTTAGCCCACCTTATCCCACCACGTGGCTTCAAGTAGTTCCCATATGTCACGACCCAAATCCATAATAGGTCGTGATGGCGCCCAACTATGCTGCTAGGCAAGCCAACACGGGAACCTCCACTTAACTATTCATTTTAAATTTTTAAAATCAGAATTTTCATTAAATAAATAGAATAAAATCTAGCACTCATAGAAACCTATGCTTTTCTTTATCAAATTTCTGAATATAAATAAATTATAAAGTGAAGTGATAAAAATAACATGAAATAAAATAATGAGCATCCACTAGGAACTCCCAAAATTCGGTGTCACAAGAATATAAGCATCTACTAGAACAATACAACACTATCACGACATCTGTTTGGAATATAAACTAGACAAGATATAATAACTGAATAAGATGGAGACAACCCTAAACACTAAAAACCTCTACGTACAAGGCGACTGACTGCTACAGTACACAGTGCCTTGCCCATGCACGCCGCTTCGACAACCGGTGGTGGAAAAACCCCGGACAACCACCAAGAAACGCCAAGCAATATACAACAGCAAATCGACTAAATTCCTACTGCAAATATCTCCTTACCAGCCTCAGATTTGCAGAATGGAGGTAAGGATACAACAACGACAAATCGCATGGACAGTCGAACAAATATTTCACCCGATTCAATACTGAATCGACTAGCTCCATACACTGGAGATATGTGTCCAGTACAATATCAAAATGTCAATAATGATTTGGAGGCTCGAACTATAATAACTGATAACAACGACCAAATTAAATCACACCAGCTGAATGGAAATAGAGGTCAAACTGCCTAAATAGAACAAGGTCAATGCTAATCGGTAGGTATTGAAATAGCGAATCTACCCAATGAACACATTGACGGACAGAATATCACTGCAATGCAAGAAAGAACTGGCAATAGTGCAAGGAAAGGAATTGAAATGCACAAAAGTCACATAGTTGGTTATGCCGCAAATGTGCAAGTATCAAATATTCGAAGAAATTCCATAGTAAATTCTAGCAACAAGTTGAAGGAGAAAATTAATGTACAGGCTTACCAACATGATGCTGAAAGTAGTCGTCAAGGTAATTCAAACAGAAAACAAATAAAGAAAGGATCAGCTATCAAGATAGCAGGAGATAATGAACTACAGGGTAAGGACATTGTGTCCCAATTCCCAGCTACAGAAGCTCAGGTTGTCGACCAAAATGATGGTCCTGTTGCAAAAATGCAAATGCATACATCAAAGAATGCCCAGAAAAAAGTCGTGCATAGCCTTCCAGTTAATAAAGAGACTACCGTCAATAATTTCCCAAAGATATCATCCAACTTTGACAAGCATATTCCTCCAAATCAGAAACCAACAATAGCTACCCCTCCAATTAATCCCAATCTGAACACAACTCCAAAAGAATCCAGTTCACAAATCAAAACACTTACCAACAATCCAGCACGACCACCACCTACTGCTACACATTCCTTAGCAACCAAGTTAAGAGCTAAACTAATGGGTGAGACAACCCCAATTACCTTCACCCCACCAAAGATCACAACCAAGCAGGGACAACCAGCCATCATATTTACAAGGAAAGACTACATGATCACTTTGGCTAGCAGATGTCAATACGCTATCATAGGCAAGTTCCTTCACACAATGCCTAGGATGGAACAAATCAGGAGGAGCTTCATTGCACAGACAGAACTCAAAGGAGGAGTCAAAATAATTCATTTTAATGCTAGAACAGTCTACATTGACCTTGACAATGAGTATGATCACACCACTGTCTGGACAAAGCAATTCATGTTTATACAGGGACAGAGAATGCAACTACAAGCATGGACACCTAACTTTAAAGCAAATGAAGACTCACTTATTGTTCCTACTTGGATGATAGTACCAGAACTACCCTGGCACCTATACTATATGGAGGTCCTCACTGTCCTGCTATCACCAGTAGGTAAGGTACTGCATCTTGATGTCGCATCAATGCAAAAGACAAGGGGTAGTGTTGCAAAAGTTAGGGTGCAGATTCACTTGACAAAATAAAGACCACAACATGTCTGGCTTGGATTTGATAAAGAACAAGATGTGAGTGGGGATGGTCAATGGCTTGAAGTGGAATATGAGGATTTGCCTACATACTGCCTACATTGCAAAAATTTGGGGCATAAAAATCAATACTGTCCAATCAAAAGAAGAGAGGAGGAGGGAAAGAGAAAGGACGGAGTTGAAGCAGTAGGACAAGATTGCACCCAGAACCCCCCAGACAACTCTGGGAGCACAGACATGCAACAACCACAGAATCAAATAGTACAAATGCAGGACAAGGACAAAACTGAAAAGCAACAGCAGGTAACACAGGATCAAAATAAAGAAGCAACAAAAGGACACAAACAGAAGCAAGCAATACAACTAGCAGTGAGGAATAACCATTCCAAGGATCAGTGGCAATCACAAAAGAGGAAGAATTTCAAAAGTATTAATGTTAAGACCAAACAACATAAAAACAATCAACCAATGCACATAATTAATGATAACCAACCACCCGAGATCACCCAGACAACAAATATGATTTCCAATCAACTAGAGGACCCAAAAAAGGCACAGGAAAGGGTGGAGATTGATGATGTCGAAGGAAGAGTTGATGAGCCTCATGGTTTGCAGGAAAGGGCTGAAGGACCTGCTAACATTGGGATAGTTAATACATGGACTGAACTGGGGCAGATTATCAATTCTCAGGAGGAAGATCATAAGAGTATGATAGATCGAGGAAAAGCTATGGAGATACAAACAATCATTTCCAAGTCCAAAACTAATCCCAACCAAAAGAAAAGGAGGCAATTGATAAGGCAAAGGGAAGCAACTGTATTGACTATCACTAAAACACATAATGCACCTTCATCATCTGCAGTAGCATTGAATAAATCAGAGGAAGCAGTAGCAGTAAAGGATAGATCTCAAATAGCACCACCATCTAGGACCAAGGAAGTGGGAGTTGGACCAACAGAAGCACACTCATCTCAATTTGAGACAATAAGAACAATGGCAAAAGAGTCACCCACAACTAATCTTAAGGAAGCAGGCCCCAACGAAAATCAAATAACTGCAACAATGGTGGAATAATACCAATTGAACAAATTTTCAATGCTTAACAATGTTTCTGCTATGGTATCTATGGATCAGAACTTAGAGTTATGTAGGTATCCAACGTTGGAAGAGGTTAAAGCAGTTGTTTTTGGGTTAAATGGAAACAGTTCCAGTGGCCCTGATGGATTCACTAGCATGTTTTATCAAGAATGCTGGGAGATCATCTGCAATGACATTCACAACATGGTATTACATTTCTTTGGAGGGGCAGCATTACCAAAACACAAACTTGGTTATGCTACCAAAGAAACAAAGACCAGAATCATTTTCAGACCTAAGACCCATCAGTTTGAGCAATTTCATCAACAAAGTACTATCCAAATGTCTACATAACAGATTAGAAAAGTTCTTACCTGAGTATATCTCTCCAAATCAATATGGATTTGTGAAAGGAAGAAGCATATTTGAAAACATACTTCTTACACAGGAAATAGTCATAGACATAAGGAAGAGGGGTAAACCTGCTAATGTGGTGATTAAACTTGACATGTCGAAGGGTATGACAGAGTATCATGGAAGTATGTGATGCAAGTATTAAAAAAAATGGGGTTTGCAGAACATTTCATCACCCTGATCTGGAACCTATTATCCAACAATTCATACTTAGTACTAGTTAATGGACAATCGTCAGGATTCTTCAAATCAACATGGGGAGTGAAGCAAGGAGATCCACTCTCCCCAACACTATTCATACTGTCTGCAGAGGTACTCTCTATATCACTGAAAATATTATTTGAGGATGAATCATTTCGGGGATTTGGTATGCCCAAGTGGACAGAACACCTAAACCATTTAGCATATGCTGATGATACCATAATTTTTGCATCAGCTCATCAACCCTCCTTGACGAAGATCATGACAGTATTAAGCAGCTATGAACAGATCTCTAGTCAGCAAATCAACAAGGCTAAGAGCTCCTACCAAATGCTTGCAAATGCTACTAATGCTCTAATATAGAAAGTGGAAGACATCACAGGATTCACAAGAGGTCAGTTTCCATTCATGTATCTAGGGTGCCCCATCTTCTACACTAGAAGAAGGAAAGACTATTATCAAGATCTTTTCAAAAAGGTAAAGGCTAAGCTACATGCTTGGAAAGGGAAGCAATTATCATCTGGAGGAAAAGTAACACTAATCACTAGTGTTCTGCAAAGTATGCCAGTGTACCTACTCTCAGTACTGGATCCACCTCAAAACATTCTGAAACACCTACACAAAATATTTGCCAGATTCTTTTGGAGCATCAATGAAGAAGGGAGGAGCAGGCACTGGGCAAGTTAGCAGAAGCTATGTACTCCTAAAGAAGAAGGAGGCCTTGGCTTTAGATCATTGAATGATGTATCAAAGGAATTATTTGGGAAGCTGCGGTGGAGATTTAGGACTATAAAATCTTTGTGGTCGAACTACATGTGGAGTAAGTACTGCAAAAAAAAAGATACCTACTGAAGTACAATTCAAACAAGTATCCCATGTGTGGAAACAGATTTTGAATGCAAGGGAACAAGTAGAGCATGAGATACTATGGGAGATGAAGAGTGGCACAACAAACATATGGCATGAAAATTGAACTGGGCTGTATCATGTCCTACCTCCAGACTTTAGTATTGAGGAGAACTTACAAGAGGTGGCAGAACTGAGGCAAGGAAGAGAATGAAATGGCACACTAATTGACCAGAATTTCCCAGAAGACATTGTTGAACATATAAAAAGATCCATTATGATAGTAGAGAGGCGCAGTGGGATAAACCATATTGGATGCCAACTTCATCAGGCAAGTTTACTATCAATAGTGCTTGGCAAATCCCGAGGCATCGAGTAAATCCAAATCAGGAATTCAGAAAAATGTGGACAAAAGGACTACCATTCAAGATCTCATTCTTTTTATGGAGACTGCGGAGACACAAAATGTCAACTGATGACTTATGGAGGAAACAGAGATACATATGTGTTTCCATATGTTGGTGCTGTCAACATCCCCAGGAAGAGACATATAAACATATTTTTCTGACAAGCAACACAACAACAAAGGTATGGAAACAGTTTATGGCAGCTGCATGTATTACTGAACCAGTAATACAAGTGAAGCAAGTGGTACGAGCATGGTGGAATGTAAAATGCTGTCCAAAATTGCAATCTTTGTTTCAAGAAACACCAGCTATCATTACATGGGAACTGTGAAAAAGGAGAAACACAAGAAAGTATGGAGGAACAATCTCAAAAAATAGATTCATACATGAAGTCAACAAGACACTTCATTACTTGGCAAAGACAAGGTATCCATGGCTAACACACATACCTGCTTTGTGGCCAGATATGATCCAATTCTTTGAAGCATACAAGCCAATATTGATCACTAAGAGAGTTAACTGACAACCTCTACATGCAGGCTGGTATAAGTGTAACACTGATGGAGCCTCGAAAGGAAACCCAAGGCCTAGCTCAATTGGATTCTGTGTTAGAGATGAGAATGAAGATCTAGTGTATGCAAAGTCAGTCGACATAGGTGTGACCACAAATGTTGTAGCTGAAGCACAAGCAATACTCCAAGGACTGGAATACTGTGTTACACACGAGAAGCACCCACTGATATTAGAGATTGACTCATTGACTTTGAAGAAAGTCATAGAAGGGAAATGGGACTCACCCTGGTGCATAAGTGCAGAATTCTAGAAAATTAAGGAGATGAAAAATCATTTCAATATGATCCTTCAACATATATTCAGAGAAGGCAATACTCTCGCAGATTTTATAGCTAACATAGTGTTTTCTGGTGCAGGTGCAAATCAATTCCTCTCTTTCTCTGAACTGCCCAGTACAGGGAGGAGAATATTAAATCTTGACAAGCTACAAACTCCTAACCTAAGGGTTAGGATTACAAAAAGGAGAGCTCCAGATTAATGAATCAGTACATCTGTGTACTAATGTTAAATACAATGGCTTCTCCAAGATATCAAACACAAGATAGTCCCTGCTGTTACTCATCAGTTACTCATCCTCAAGCTTGCATTACTGGTGTAACAGAAATGGTCTTGGCAACTTTATTACACTAATTAATCTAGAAATATTTGGACAAGTTATTTAACGTATGGTGCTGTATCACCTTCCACTGGTATTAGCATTGTATAATTCTCATTCTGGGAAATGTATAGCACCACATGGGAAGAAACTGTAACATTTGTTCTGGTTTATGGATCAGCTGTTTAGTATAACTGATTGTCTTCTGCTGGAATTCTTATTTTCAATCGAAGATGGCCAAGTTATTGTGGGATAAGGGTTGTGGGTAATCTACCAGTCGACTAGTCACAACAATTGGAAAGACAAAGGTCTCAAATTGTTTGCACACCCCATCATAAGTTTGGACAACAACAACAATTGGAGGTGTACGTTAGCGATTCAAGTTGGCCTAATCCTTTTGGTACGCAAAACATGGCACCAGTGAGAGCGTTTGAGGTGCTACACTGAGGTTTTGCACTTGGCTAGAGGATACAAACAGCACCTTCGGCTGGAACATGTTCAAGTCAAACTTTTGTAATAACTATATTACATTGTTTTTTCCTACTTTCATTTGCATTTTTACATACATTGTATTAACTGGATTCCTATTTTGGATTATTATTAATATATTCACCACAAGGCATCAAGCCGAGTGGCATATTTGCTTTAAAAAAAATAAGATGGAGACTCTATGTGCTGCGAATCGTAGCGTAGAATGCAACTCACCATAATGTGCCCTAAGCAGTTGCGCTAATATGACTACCTAATGTACATGCCTTAGTACCTGCACATTCAGTGCAGAAGTGTAGCGTGAGTACATAAATCAACGTGTATCTAGTAAGTATCTAGCCTAACCCCGAAGTGGTAGTGACGAGAGATCGACATTGACACTTACTAGTGGTCCAGTAAATCAAATATATAAGGTAGATAAGTATGAAACATGGTAAGTAAACAATGAGAACAGATATAGACAAATAATACGGTCTACGACTAAACAGTGAACACAAAGTCCTCAATTATTGGATACCTACTCAAATATAATATGTAATGGTCAATACCAAATCAACAGTCACATCTCAAGTCAAGAAACTCATGAGTACAAAAACTCCTTATCAAGTATTTTGCACGATTCTGCCGAGGCAAGCGGCCCGATCCATAAGAGTGTTTTATAGAACTGCCAAGGCGAACGGTCTGATACCATAAGAGTGTTATACATAATCCTGTCGAGGCGAATGACTCTATCCCATAAGAATATATTACTCTGCCGAGGAGAACGACCCGATCCTATAAGAGTGTGTTACATAATGCCGCCGAGGCGAACAACCTGATCCCATAAGAGTATGTTACATGATACCGCCGAGGCGAACGACATGATCCCATAAGAGTGTGTTACATGATACTGCCGAGGTGAACTGTCCGATCCCATTAGAGTCTGTTACATGATACTACTGAGGCAAACGACATGATCCCATAAGAGTGTGTTACATGATACTGCCAAGGCGAATGGCCCGATCCCATAAGAGTATTGATGAGGCGTTCATCCCAATCCCATTAGAATATAAAACTTTGATGGGTCACTGACCCCATTCACGGATATACCTGTGAGTTATAAAATTTAAGAAAAACTATCGGACGAATATGCACAACGCGGAAGAAATCCGTAAAGGAAAGTACAATTTCCATGGGTAATCAAGTAGTTTGTCAAGTATCTAAAATAGCAAGTCTAATACTCTGTGCGAGTCTAGTCTCAAGTTAAATGGAAATTAAAGCATTTAAACAGGCAAGAATAACTCAAATAGTACAATTAAGGCATGGCGTGAGTCTAAGTCTACCTGGACAAAATAAGGAATTCTATCATACGCACGGACAGTCGTCACCTCATACGTGCATAGCTCCCACAACATGTAGCACATAATAAATATAACAACTACGGGATAAGTTCCCCTTCAGAAGGTTAGACATGAGGCTTACCTCGCTTCGAAATCCGATAGCCGGCTCCAACGCCTCTCTAACTCCTCAACCCGATGCCAAAGGATCAGAAACTAATCAAACCACGTGCAAACCAATTACAATATACTAAAATACTCGTAATTTAACATTTTTCAACTCCGCTCGAAAAGCAACGGCCGAGCCTACGTGCTCGGATTCCAAATATTATCGAAAATAAGTATTACCCTTAACTTATATAATTATATATCCAGAAAATCATCCATTTTTATCCACAAATTGACCCTCAAATCAATGATTTATCATTTCTCAACTTTGGGCTTCAAAACCTCAATTTCTACAATCTAAAGACGGATAAAAATAAAAATCAACGAAAATAATCATGGAAAACATCCAAATAAAGGTCAGATATTTACCCCCTTGTTGATACGAGAACTACACCGTGAAAATCTCCTCAAACGGAGCTCTAGAACTCAAGATATGCTCAAAATACTAAAATTCTCGGTTTAAAACACTGTCCAGATGATTTTTGTTCATCACCTTCGCAGGAGACCTTCACGTTCGCGAAGAGCAATTTTTTGCATGGACCGGTCAACCCAGAAATCCTTCTTCGCATTCGCGGTACCTTTCTCGCGTTTGCGAAGAACAAAAGTTCGCACCAGAAACAAGCAATCTTTCCCGACATGGAAATGGGCATAACTCTCTCATACAACCTCAGAATTCGACGATTCTTGCTATTGTTCCGAAATTACGATACATATCTAATGGTTCAATCTAATCATAAATCAAGGTCGCTTTATCAGTATAGTACCATTTATACCAAAAACAACGATGCTGAAACATCAAATAAGAGCGCGACACAACCCAAACAGATCCAAACACACTCGAGGCCCCTGGGACCCCGCCCAATCATACAAACCAGTACCAAACACATAACACGAACCTACTCAAGGCCTAAAATCATACCAAACAATATCAAAATCATGAATCACACATCAATTCAAGCCTAATGAACTTTTAAACTTCTAAAACTCATGTCGAACCATACCAAATCAACCCAGAATGACATCAAATTTTGCATGCAAGTCCCAAATGACAAAAGGACCTATACCAACTCTCGGAACCATAATCTGGATCCGATATCAACAAAGTCAAATCTCGGTCAAACCTATGAACCTTCTAAACCTTCAAACTTCTAACTTTTGCCAAAAAATATCAAATCAGCCTACGGACTTCCAAATCTAAATCCAGGCATACGCCTAAGTGCAAAATCATCATCCCGACCTAACAGAACTGTCAAAACTCCGATCCGAGGTCGTTTATCCAAAAGTCAAATCTTGGTCAACTCTTCCAACTTAAACCTTCCAAATTGAGAACTATTCTTCCAAACCAACTCTGATCTTCCCGAAAATCTAATCCGACTACACGTGCAAGTCATAATACATGAAGTGAAGCTACTCAAGGTCTCGAACCTCCGAACGACATGCTAGAGCTCAAAATGACCGGTCGGGTCGTTACATTCTCCCCCACTTAAACATACGTTCGTCCTCAAACATGCCAAGAACCGTTCCAGAGTTGCCCAAAATCATTATTTAACACCTCGTGCAACTACCCGTGCCACCACAACCCATATGAGCACATTAGCTCAAGCCAGACTGAAGATCCTTCCTTCTACCTTAGCCCATAGCCTTAGAACCAATTCCAACAACCGAAATTCTCTACCAGGTCGGATTCTAACATACACACGCCGTATTAATCTCAACACGCTGTACCAAAACATGATTATGCACCCATGCTGAATTCATGCAATGCACCGCATAATTTGTATGCTCATAACAGATATAAGCCCTGTTCCAACCATCACAACACTGCAATGATGAAAGAGATGTGTAGAAACTCATAACTATCTGCCAAATCAATATCTCATCTACCGCGAGACATAACCCTCCATGTCATTCCTCGTACTTCGCTACTAAAATACTGCCTCAAATCATAATCCATCTTTGTAGCATCCAAACAAATGAATTGCCACCAACTCTAACCTCCATAAATATCATCTTTATCGAGACACCAACACTAGAAACACATATTCGACCCTGAAGCTGCCGCACACTGCCATCTCTGATACCCGCTTCTTAGGTACCATTTCACAACACCCTGCCCCGAAGGAAAACCAATGAAGACCATCATACCAACGAGCCTAAATGCATTCAAACAAGGACGACGACACCACATCACAAACAATAATTCCACCAAGTTCAAAAATATCCAATCTCGCTACTCCGTCAACCAAAGCCTGAACATCCATAGTTTGATTGCCTCTCCTCCGCTGGAAGTAAATGCTGAATCTCTAAACCATGAACCGAAAAATCCTCCTATTAGGACATTCACTATCGTGACACATAAGTATACATCCTACCATTCACACCAGCACGGTGTGATAACAATGCATGAATATCACAATACACTGTACATAGCCTCAAAACTATAGGCAATGCTAACACTGGGCTAAAACGACAGAACACCCCTCCACAAGGTGTCGATAATAGTCCGCCCGAATACGCAAGGAAACATATCTTGCACCATATCTGTAGCACCACTACAACTCATCGATGCCCAATTGATAACAAGCACTCAACATCATATAAGAATGATTATGAAGGAAATGAAGACATAAGCTTCAATGAAATCAAACCGCACGATGAGGAAATCGAGTAGGGAAGTTCTCCTACGGCCATGTAGCCTCTCGAAGATAAGTACAGACATCTCCATACCGATTCGCAAGACTCTACTCAACTTGCTCATGACTTGTGAAACCTAAGTGAACCTAACGCTCTGATACCAAGCTGTCATGACCCAAATCCCATAATAGGTCGTGATGGCGCCCAACTATGCTGCTAGGCAAGCCATCGCGGGAACCTCAACTTAATTATTCATTTTAAATTTTTAAAATCAGGATTTTCATTAAATAAATAGAATAAAATCTAGCACTCATAGAAACATGTGCTT
>AWOL01S0119191.1:0-25644 GCA_000715115.1 Nicotiana otophora
GCGGTACGGGTAATACCCTCCCCTTAGACAGCCCTAGCCGCAACTAGAGCCCCTTCTAAAGCACCAGCTTTAGAGCCACCAGTAACTCCAGTTGAGGGGCGGAAGCCCGAGCACATATAGCATGCGTCTGAGTGGCCTATCGCTACACCGAGGCTTCTGGAAACTCTCGCTCACTTCATGAGTATGTTTGAGAGTTTGGCCCAGGCAGGGTTGATTTCAGTTGTACCAGCTACTTCATATGTTGGGGGAGGCTCCTAGACTCCTAGCGCACATACACCAGAGAAGAGAGCTCATGTTTATCAGACTCTAGGTGCTATGCCAATGCACCCAGTAGTTATGGTTTGGACTGAGATAGGGCTTAGCCGTGTCAGTTGAGGAGCAGAAGAAGTTGGAGTGGTTTCAGAGATCTCGTCCTCCCCATTTTGGTAGAGGGGCTTCTGAGAATGTGCAGGGTTTCTTAAATCAGTGTCATCGAATTCTGTGCACGTTGGGCTTCTGAGAATGTGCAGGGTTTCTTAAATCAGTGTCATCGATTGCTAGGAGGCTAGAGCGCATCCGCAGGCTGGAGAGGGAGGATAGGGAGGCAAAGAAGCCTCGTAGTTTTGGAGGATTTAGTGGCTCCCACTCAGGCGGCAAGGGTTGTCATGGCAAAGGCTTTGTTAGTTGACCAGTTCAGTCTGCACTTCAGGTTTCATGTAGTGCTCCAACTAGCCATGGATTTCCGAGCACTCATACTGGACAATCATCCTTCAGTGGTCCTCTTGCACGGGGTTCCTACAACGATTATTATAGTCATCCAGGCATACTCAGTTACAGTAACCACATCAACAGAGAGGTTGTTTTGAGTGTGGGGATACTAGGCATATTGTGAGACATTGTCCCCGACTTCGGATAAGTGTACCTAAGCAGGGTACTCAGGTTATGATTTCCGCTCCAGATGCTACTCCACCTACACAGCCAGCTAGATGTGGGGGATAGGTGGGTAGAGGTTGTCCTAGAGGGGGTCCATGCTCTTTGTTATATTTTCCCTAGTAGGACTGAGGTCATCGCATCAGATGCAATTATTACAAGTATTTCTCTGGTCTGTTATAGAAATGCTTCAATTTTATTTGAACTGGGTTCTACTTATTTGTATGTGTCATCCTACTTTGCTTTGTATTTGGATATGGCTCATGATTCTTTGGATACTCCTGTTATGTGTCTACACCTGTTGGGGATCTATTGTGGTAGATTGTTTCTATCGTTCTTGGGTGGTCACTATTGGCGGCTTTGAGATGAGGGTTGATCTTTTCCTGCTTAACATGGTGGACTCTGATGTGATTTTGGGTCATGATATTCTTGATTGTCATGCTAAAATAGTGATGTTGGTTATGCCAGGGTTGGAATGGAGGGGTTCATTTGGTCATATTCCTAGTAGGGTGGTTTCTTATCTGAAGGCTCAACGGATGGTTGAAATAGATGTTTGGCGTACTTAGCTTTTGTTATGGATGCCAGTACTAATACTCTTATGGTTAATTCAGTCCCCGTGGTGAGAGAGTTCTCAGATGTCTTCCCTGCAGACCTATTGGGCATGCCACCTGATAGGGATACTGATTTTGGTATTGATTTGGAACCGGGCACTCATCCCATATCTATTCCAACGTATCGCATGGCTCCAGTAGAGTTGAAGGAATTAAAGGAACAATTGCAGGAATTGCTAAATAAAGATTTCATCAGGCCAAATGTTGTACCGTTTGGGTGCACCAATGCTATTTGTGAAGAAGCAAGATGGTTCCATGAGGATATGCATTGACTACAGGCAATTGAACAAGGTTACCATCAACAATAAGTATCTACTACCTCGCATTGAAGATTTGTTTGATCAGCTTCAGAGTGCTAGGGTGTTCTCCAAGATTGACTTGAGGTCGGGGTACTATTAGTTGAATATCAGGGCTTACATTCCTAAAACTGCTTTTAGGACCCGTTATAGGCATTATGAGTTCTTAGTGATGTCCTTTGGTCTAACTAATGCCCCATTAACTTTTATCCATTTGATGAACAGTGTGTTCCAACCTTATTTGGACTTTTTTCTCATTGTGTTCATTGATGATATCCTAGTGTATTGTCGTAGTAGGGAGGAGCACGATTAGCGTTTAAGGACGGTGCTTCAGGTTTTGAGAGAGAAGAAATTATATGCCAAGTTCTCTAAATGTGAGCTCTACTTGGATTCATTGGCATTCTTGGGCCACATATTGTCTAGTGAGGGGATTAAGGTGAATCCAAAAAAATTGAGGCAGTTCAGAGTTTTCCCAGACCTTCTACAGCCATAGAGATCCGGAGTTTTCTAGGTTTGGCTGGGTATTAGCGTCGATTTGTGGTGGGGTTTTCATCCATTGCAGCCCATTGACATAGTTGACTCAGAAGGGTGCTCTATTAAGGTGGTCAGATGAGTGTGAAGAGAGCTTTTAGAAGATCAAGATTGCCTTAACTACAACTCCAGTCTTGGTGTTGCCTTCAGGATTAGGGTCATATACAATTTATTGTGATGCTTTGCTTGTGTTGATGCAGGATGATAGGGTGATTATCTATGCTTTGCGTTAGTTGAAGACCCATGAGAAGAAAACTTCAGTGTATGATTTGGAGTTAGCAGCTATTGTACACGTGATCAACATTTGGAGGCATTACTTATATGGCGTGTCTTGTGAGGTGTATACGGCTCATCGGAGTCTCCAACATTTGTTTCAACGGAAAGATTTGACTTTAAGGCAGCGGAGGTGTTTGGATCTATTGAAGGATTTTGATATCACTATTCTCTATCATCAGGGAAAGTCTAATGTAGTGGTAGAAGCCTTGAATAGGAAGGCAGAGAGTATGGGGAGCATAGCATTCATTCCAGTTGGGGAGAGGCCATTAGCTATGGATGTTCAGGTGTTGGCCAATCGATTGGTGAGATTGGATATTTCGGAGCCGAGTAGAGTCCTTACTTGTTTTGTGTCTCGGTTATCCTTGTTTGAGTGCATTAAGGCTCGTCAGTATGATGATCCCCACGTGCTTGTCCATAAGGGCACGGTGCAGCACGGTATGCAAAAGAGGTGACTGTTGGTGATGATGGGGTATCGCGACTTCAGGGTCGAGTTTGTATTCCTAAATGTTGATGGCTTGAGAGAGTTTATTCTTGAGGAGGCTCATAGTTCACGGTATTCCATTCATTCAGGTGCTACAAAGATGTATCATGACTTCAAGCAACATTATTGGTGGATGACGATAAAAGGATATTGTTGGACATGTTTCTAGGTGTTTGAATTGCCAACAGGTCAAGTATGAGCATCAGAAATCGGGAGGTTTGCTTCAGAAGATTGATATATTGGAATGGAAGTGGTAGCACATTACTATGAATTTTGTGGTAGGGTTGCCACGGACCTTGATGAAGTTTGATGTCATTTGGGTCATTGTGGATCAGTTAACCAAGTCGGCACATTTCATTCCGGTCATGACTTCCTACACTTCGTAGCAATTGGCTAGGATCTACATCCGAAAGATTGTTCACTTGCACGGTGTACCTAATTCTATCATCTCAGATCGTGGCACTCAGTTTACTTCGCACTTTTAGTGGGCGGTTCAGCGTGATTTAGGCATGCAAGTTGAATTGAGTACTGCATTTCATCCTCATATGGATGGGCAGTCCAAGCGGACCCTTCAAATCTTGGAGGATATGTTGAGGGCATGCACTATTGATTTTGGAGATCAGTGAGGCCAGTTTCTACCTCTAGCGGATTTTTCCTACAACAACAGCTATCAGTGTAGCATCTAGTCAATATAAAGACTTATATGGGAGGTGGTATCATTCTCTGGTTGGTTGGTTCGAGCCCGACAAGGCTAGGTTATTAGGCACAAACTTGGGTCGTGATGCTTTGGAGAAGGTGAAATTGACTCAGGACAGGCTTCGCACAGCTTAGTCCAAGCAGAAGAGTTATGAGAACTAGAAGCTTTGTGATGTGGCTTTTATGGAGGGTGAGAAGGATCTTGTTAGAGTTCTTCCTATGAAGAGTATGATGAGGTTTGGGAAGAAGGGCAAGTTGAGTTCAAGGTTTATTGGTTTTTTTGAGGTGTTCGAGAGAGTTGGCGAAGTTACTTATAGACTTGCTTTTCCTCCTAGTCTTTCGAGAGTCCATCCGGTATTTCATGTTTCTATGCTTCGGAAGTAACATGAACATAAGTCCCGTGTTTTGGATTTCAGCACAGTACAATGGATGGAAATCTGTCTTATGAGGAGACGCCGGTGGCCATTTTGGATCGGCAGGTTTGGAAGCTCATGTCTAAAGATATTGCATCAGTGAAGGTGCAGCGGAGAGGTCAACCAGTCGTGGAGATGACTTGGGAGACCGAGCATGATATGCGAAGATGATAGTCTCATCTTTTTGGCACTTCAGGCATGACTCTAAACTCGTTCAAGGATGAACATTTGTTTAAGAGGTGGAGTATGTAACGCCCGACCGATCATTTTGTGTATTTGAACCATGTTTCCCCATTTGATATTTATGACTTGCGGGGATAGTTAGTTTGATTCCGGAAAGGTTTCGGAGTGTATTGGAACACTTAGTTCCATTTTTGGAAGCTTAAATTATAAGAGTTGACCAATATTTGACTTTTGTGTAATCGAACTCGGATTCGTGTTTTGATGGTTTCAATAGATTCGTATGGTAATTTTGGACTTAGACATATGTCCGGATTTGTATTTGAAGGTTCCTAGGATGATTTTGCTCTTTTTGCCGAACGTTGGCAATTTGAAGGTTTAGAAATTCCATAAGTTTGACCATACATTGACTTTGACGCTATCGGATTCGGATTGTTGTTCCGAAACTTGGAATAGGTCCATTTAGTCATTTGTAACTTGTGTGAAAAGTTTGGTCTCATTCCGAGTTGGTTTGGTATGAATTAGATGCTTGGTTGTGAATATTGAAGTTCTTAAATTTGAAGGCTTGCATGGCGCGTTTTGGGTTTGATTCGTGGTTATGGATGTTATTTTGATATTTAGATCTTGCGAGTGAGTTTGTATGAGGTTTATATACTTGTGTGGATGTTTGACGTGGGGCCTGAGGAGCTCGGGTGATTTTCGGATGAGTTTGGATTGAGTTTTAGGAAGTTTCACTTTTTCTGGTGCTTCAGACCTCGCATTTGTGATGGTCTACTCGCATTTGTGAAGGACCACATTTGCAAACTCCTAATCGCATTTGTGATGATTGGCTAAGAAGGTCATCGTTCGCATTTGTGAAGCTGGTGTCGTAATTGCGACAAGCACATTTGCAAAGGGGACATCGCATTTGCAACGCTTGGTCGCATTTGCGAGCTCCCTGGTCGCACGTGCAAAGACTGCAACTAAGGGGCCATGTTCGCATTTTCAAGCGCTTCTCCGCATTTGAGAGGGGCATATTTGTGAATCCCTGGTCGCAAATGTGACATCCACAACTGATATTATTAGAGTCATTTTGGGACTTAGACCCATTTTTTCATATTTTAAGCAGTAGACTTGGAGATGGGCGATTTCTGAAGAGGATTTTCACACAAGGCAAGAGGGTAAGTGATTTTTACTTTATTTTGATATTTTATCTTGTTTTTCCATGAATCATTACATTCAGAGTATGGAATTTAGAAGAGACGTTTTCGGGGTATTTTACCATGTTTTGAATAATGAAAATTGGAGATTTGAGAGCCGATTTGGACTCGGTTTTGGAATCTAATCATATATTTGAACTCGTGAGGTTATGGGTAGTTAGAATCTACCCCTTGACTCGAGAATTCGAGGTTAACGTTTTTTGACTCTTTGGGAATTGGGTAAAGATTGAGACTTTATTGTTTGGAATTGATTCCTATAGCATTGTTTGATGTTATTGAGTTGTTTTTTGCTGGATTGGAGCCGGATGGAGGTGATGTTTAGAGAAAATGCTATTTTAGAGGATTGATTTGGACTTATTGAGGTAAGTATTTCCCTAAACTTGTGTGGGTGAATATTCCTTAGGATTTAGCCGTATTCGTCTAGTTATGTTATGTGTAAAGCGACATGTGCGCAAGATGACGCGCGTGTACACGAGTGCTATGTGTGATTTATAACCGGATTAGTCCTTAGGCTTCTAATATGCCTTACTTTGATGATAATCTTTATATGAAACATGCTTAATTACTTTGAGATTTCACGAACTTAATAGTTAAAATTAATTTAGCTGTAGTCATGCTTTATATGTTGAACACTCATCCATATTTTATTATTATCATGTCCTTGTGCACTGTGTTGACAAATTATGAGCATATGTCTTTTGATGGTAATTTGACATATTGAATTGCTATAATTATGGCACATGTTGACGTGTTGGGCGGATTGGTTGGGTGTTGGCACAAGGTCTTTGCCGTGCGTTTTATGATTGATATTATGGTACGAGGTCTTATCGTGCGATTGTGATTGATATTGTGGCACAAGGTCTTTGTCGTACGATTGTAATTGATGTTATGCACGAGGTTGTTGCCATGCAGCGTGTGGATATGGATCCATCCCCCTATGGTCGCCTTCTCATGTTTCTCTCTTGATGGCGTACACGCGGATTATGGTATCATGTTTGATATGATTGAGTATACACATGTGGCGGTATAAGGGTGGTTGTATTGTTGATGCACATGTGGCGGTATAAGGGTGGTATTTCATTATTGAATGTGGCGGTACAAGGGTGGCATTCTTGATCATGCACATGCATTCTTTAAGCTTTGTCGTGTTTTTCATCAAATTATAAATTGGATTTCACATAATACCATATGTCTCTTTTCCTATTTGATGCTTTGTTTTCTAATAAAATTTTCCTACGCTGAGTTGATATTATATGTCTTAACGAGATTGATAGTGTTATATTCTATTATTTATTCTTGTTGCAAGTTGTTATATATACTGCACAGGTTCTTTGATGAGTAAGTATCTCATGATTTGAACTCCGTTACTACTCCACTGAGGTTAATATTGATACTTACTGAGCATACGTTTTCCCGTACTCTTACTACACTTCTGTATATTTTGTGCAAATTCAGAAGTTGGAGGCAGCGGACTTCGAGAGTGAGTGCATACGGTATTTGCGAGAATCCAAGATAGTGTTGCATGACCGTCGCAGTCTCTTGGAGTCCCATCCTTTATGTTGATACTGTTATTTTTCATATTCAAATAGTATTGTATTCGAGACTTCTTTATGTATTCATTTTAGAGCTCATAATTCTGTATTATCTAGTTTTGGAAAGTTGTATTGCATATTGCCTTTTTAGCTTATGTTATCACTATTTCTATTGTTATTGTTAAATTCAGTCTTATATGCCATGTTTTGATAAGATATTGTCAATAATGTTGATGGCTTACCTAATCTTGAAGGTTAGGTGCCATCACGACCCCTTTGGGGGAATTTGGGCCATGATAGAAGTGCACAACAAATTAAAGATCTTTGAGCCTAATTTCCTAGGAATCAAGCCTTTTGTCATTTGGACACTCGTACTAAAGGTTATGTCTGTTTGATTGAGTACTGTCTGGCAGCCAGGTTGGGCGCGTAATTGGGCACGCGCACCACTTCTGGTGCCCATTCTAGAGCAATATTTTGGCCCAACACTACAGGTACCACGAGGCACCACCTGTAGTAGTCACATGCAGCCTTTAAAGTCAAGTCAGGACAGACATTTCGTACCTTATATTTTGACTGAGTATTGGGACTTCTCTCCATCCTCTTCTTCTAGGCTTCAACCGCATAAGTTTCATGAGTTATGTTGTGTTACATGCAAGTGTTTAACACATTTGGATTGACCTAATCCACATGAAATTTGTTTAGATTTTTTAAATCCACCAAGAACACTTGAAAAAGAGAAATTCTATGGTTTCATGAAGAGGTAAATTCTAAACTTCCTATGGCATTTTTGAGTTGTTTATGAGTAGTTATTATATGAATAAATGTTTGGGAGTATTGGTTGGTTGATGGACGTCATAAATATGTAACCTTAGCTTGACACTAATGTTGTTTGGTTGGGACTTTAATGTAGGTTTATATGGACACAAATGGGTGTAGTAACACTATAATTGAGGTTCTTAAAGCAATTATACGCAATATCACCGAAAGGGATTGATTTAGGGAACTTGGAGAATTTAATCTAAGTGCTAGGTATCTTGTGGATTAAAAATTGATATTGATAGATTACTTTACTGATACGTGTGAGTTGTATATGTAGATTATGAATCGTCGGCGTCATTGATACAATGGGGTAATATTTGGAAAGCGATTTGAGGTACGCTGAAACCTACTACTCTCGGAGCTTTTCTCCAAACACATATGGAAATGTGATTTAGAAATATCCTAAGTGTGAGTCCTAGCTTGTAGGGACGAGTAGGTTAGGATTGCACCATCTCTTGCATCGTAAAATATTTAAGAGTTATTAATGTTGTTTCTTGAATTGTAACATCGTTTTGGTTTTACACATTAAATAAGCACTTGTGATTTTCTGTTAAATGGAAATACATGATTTGTGAAACTGTTTTATATTTATTCTTTTCACAAATGGCTGATTTGGCTATGAATACCAAAGGGTAATTGTATCATTTGTGGGAGTTACTTGAGTTCACCGTTGTCACGCCCTGACCTTGGGGAGCGCGACCATCACTTGACCGAGATATCCCAGTCAAGTAAACCTACTTGATGCCTTCTATCTGACCTTACCCATGAACGAAGTGAAGGTGACTATCGTGAGTTAGACAATGAGCGAATGACATGTACAACACCAATTTTATTACCATTAGTAATTCATTTACGATTTCCCAAAATATTACAAGTTCGTAGTTTGAAAGTGGAAACATGTTTGACAAATACAACATTTCTAGTTTCTTTGGCCCAAATCAAAATACAATCCACACTATGTCTACAAAGCCTCTAAATGGGGAAAAAAAGTAGTATGAAAGTGCCGGTGACAAGGCTCTGGCTATACCTCAAAATATAATGTGCAGGGAGCAAAAGACACAAGACCCTGATAGGAGGGAGACTCACCATGTTAGCTTAGAAGAGGGAGTACCGCTATCAACGATCGATGTCGCATGCTGTGGAACCACCTGCATCTATTAAAGATGCAGCATCCCCGGAAAAGGGGACGTTAGTATATATGGAATAGTACTAGTATATAACGATAAACACCCTCACAATGAATAGAGCAACGACACAAAAGGAGAAAAGCATGAGACCAATGAGAAAACCAAATAATAATAAGATACCAAGTCAAGAGTGAGGTAAATCTTCAAGTAAAAATCAATGTTTTAGGTTGGGAGGTCTTTAGCACCAATACACCACCGTGCTTATAGCACGGAGTCTGATCTCTGCCCGATCGGCTAAGCCGTCTCACCCAAAAGTATGAGGTTTGACATAAAAAGACAACACCACCATGTGCGCGGCATGGCGTCCGATATAATCCCGACCGGCTAAGCCGTCTCCCCACAATGTATAAGGTTTGACATAAAAACACAACACCACCATGTGCGCGGCATGACGTCTGATCTCGGCCCGATCGACTAAGACGTCTCCCCACAAAGTTGTGTGGGTGGACATGGTATTTTATAGCTATCAACGCATCCCAATCAAAGGGAATAATCTCAATATAATATAACGGGAATATATCCCTCAACCAATCCATACACCAGCACGTGTAGTTTTAATCTTTGGCGTTTACAACCCAGCCTTCCTCAGTGACCTAACGATACTCCCAAAAACATTTAACATATAAAATAAATAACATTCGTTCATTGCCTTTCATACTTGCTTTAATTTCATTGGCACTCTTGGCCAAATATATAAATCATCATTCTTGGCACGATGGCTGCATTTTATAATTCACACTTTTATTCTTTCACTTGACATGGGCTAAAATTCATTTAAAGACTCTTATAAATCGTCCAAACACAACATCAGTTCATGAATACATAAGGGCTTAGGACACGTTAGAAGCATTTAAAAATAAGAGCATGATGACCTCAACGGAACTATGGATCGGATTCATTATCGTTTGATGATTCGATCATATTTGGACTATTTCCCATGAAAGAGCATACTATGCTTATAAAGCAATTGAGACATGATTAGAGTAACTAGACATTCGATAAGTCAAGCATTTGTGATGATTTAGCACGATAAGGATGAGAGCTTGGTCAAACCGCACTTAGAATTTGTAAGGGACTCATGGAACCCGACTCTATAAGAAGAGTTTAGCCAACATACCTTGCTTGAGCTTTCCTTAGATTACTACAACATTCCGAAACTTCTAGCGACTTTAATTTATTAGAGATATGACAAAATTGAACCATAATTTGGAAAAAGGTTCATGGGTCCAGCTCATTCAGGAATTTCATCAAGCATTAGGGGTGCAAATTTGACTGTAGGGTCCTATGATGGTGATTCTTCACCCCATAACCAATCCCCACATCAATAGGTCACCCATATATGTTCAACAACCTCCATACCATCTCCATTAGCACATGCATGCAAAATTAACCAACTTCTATACTCAAGAACCACATTCCCATTGACCTATAATTAGCCCAAATTTCGAAATTGAAGGTTAGAGAGTAGAACCTTACCTCTTATAATAAGTCCTTGTGAGTTTTCCCTATATATTACAAAGGCTTGATCAAAGAATCGAGTGTTGAAGTGATTGAGCTTCACGTTTGCTCTCTAGATAGCTCTCCCACTCACTTAACTAGCTGATTTTTGCCTTCAAAATGAGCCTCAATGGATTTTAATTAAAATAAGGTTAGGTAAGAATTTCCTAAAATATAATCCTCTGAACTGGGTCTACAATCGCAGATCGGACTGCAAAAGAGATTCACTGACCGCAGAAATGGTCCCCAAAAACTGGGTTGGCCTGATCAAGTTTGTGACTGTTCTGTAGTCCGTATAATAGGTATGCAGTCGCATAACGCACTGCGAAATATCTCTCCGAAATCTTTTCATGTTGGATCTGCTATGGAAGCGCAGTCCGCGAAACGGTTATGCGATCGTATAATGGACTTCAAAATATCCTTCAAAAATTAGGCTTTCTTCTGTTCCGCTCCGCGGAGGATCTGCAGTCTGCGGAGAGGTTCTGTGGTCGCATAAAGGATAGTAGAAATGCCATGCTTTGACAAAAAAGTTTCACCAACTCCGCAATGCATTACACAACCCAAAAAGTCCGTACTGAAAATAATCTACAATCTTCCAACACCTTAGCCAACCTCGACACCATAAAACCTCAAATTCATTGGCAAAATTTTTTACGGTGCCTTACATCCTCCCCCGCTTAGGATCATTCGTCCTCGAATAGGGAATAGAGTCCGCCTAAAACACCCAACATAACTCATCTCTTCTCTCATACATCCCATGCCCTAAATTTGACTAACTCCCAAGATTTCCAAAACTTTCAGTAGAGTTTCTCCTGTAATTGGGTCTATCCACCTGTCAGAGAGCCCCAGAAACCAGTCTTAACAACATAACCATATCATGACAATGCATCATAGTATGAAAACAACATCACCCATAGCGTCGTGAGCATTATATTACCCAAAAAAGAGTATCATTAACATAAACTGTACAAGTTGAACATAATTCATAGAAAGTAAGTTCTTAACATTCTTTCAAAACATAGCTAGTTAGTTATACAAACAAATGAGGGTATTTCCTTTTCATCTTTTCCTCGGCCTCCTAGGAGACCTCTTCAACTTGTTGGTTTCTCCATAGCACTTTCATGCATGCAATCTCTTTATTCCTCAGCTTTCGAACTTGTCTATCAAGAATGGAAACCGGAATATCCTCATAATTCAATTATTCATTAAAACTCAATAGTCTCTACCAGAACGATGAGTGACGGGTCTCCAACCAGCTTCTTCAACATAGATACATGAATGTCGGGTGCACTAAAGACATTTCTAGAGGTAGCTCAAGCATGTAAGCCACATGTCCAATCCTCTGAATGATTTTGTACGGTCCGATATACCTTGGACTCAATTTCCCTTTCTTCCCAAATTGCATTACACCCTTCATGGGGGAAACCTTCAAGAATAACCAATCATCCTCTTTGAAATCCAAATCTCTACGATGCACATCCGAGTAAGACTTCTAGTGACTCTGAGCAGTTTTCAATCGTTCTTTAATGATCTTAACCTTCTCTATCACCTGATGCGCGAGGTTTGGGCCTATCAATTCTTCTTCCCCAACTTCGAACCAACCAATGGGAGATCTACATCTCCTACCATATAAGACTTCGAATGGCTCTATTTGGATGTTGTCATGGTAGCTGTTGTTATAAGAAAATTCTATCAATGAAAAATGATCATGCCAACTACCTTTGAAGTCAAGAACACAAACGCGCAACATATCCTCATGTGTATAAATGGTCCGCTCAACTTGCCTGTCGGTCTACGGATGGAAAGTTGTACTAAGATTCACCTAAGTAGCCAAACCTTGCTGAAATTTCTTCCAAAAATTAGCTGTGAACTCTTCCCCTCGATATGAGGTTATAGAGACGGGAGTGCCATGCAACCTGAGTGTTTTCTTGATATACAACTGAGCATACTGTTTTGTTATGACGGTAGCCTTAACAGGGAAGAAGTGCGCTGATTTCATGAGTCGGTCCACAATCACCCAAATCGACTCAAACTTGTGAGGAGTGCGAGGTAGACCTACCACAAAGTCCATATTGATCATCTCGCACTTTCACATTGGAATTTCCATATTCTATGCCAAGATACTGGGCTTTTGGTGCTCAACCTTGACTTGTTGACAGTTTGGACATCTTGCCACAAAGTCCGCTACTTTCCTCTTCATATCATTCCACTTGTAGACCTCTATGAGGTCATGGTACATCTTTCTAGAGCCTGTGTGCACGGAATACTTGGAACTGTGAGCTTTGGTCATGATTCATTCCCGGAGGTCATGATTCATTCCCGGAGACCATCTACATTTGGAACACATAATCGCCCTTGGTACCTTAGTATACCATCATTCGAGCCAAGAGAAAAAGACGTGGTTTTTTTATTTGTGAATCCCCTCCTTCAATTGCACCAACAACGGATCATCATATAGTTTCTCCTTGACCTTAACCACTACTAATGATTCAGCCCTATTTTGCACAATCACCCCACCTTCACTAGAGTCCGCAAGACAAACTCCCAAAATAGCAAACTGGTGAACTTCCCTGGTCAATGGCCTTTGATATGCCTCCAAGTTAGCCAAGCTACCCATAGATTTCCAGCTAAGAGCATCTGCTACAATATTAGCCTTCCCCGAATGATATAGAATATCGACGTCGTAGTCCTTGAGTAACTCAAGCCATATCCTTTGCCTCAAATTCAATTTCTTCTGCTTGAAAATATATTGAAGAATCATATGGTCCATGAATATGTCCAGCGTGGACCCCATACAAATAATGACGCCAAATCTTCGATGCAAATACCACCTCTGTAAGCTCTAAGTCATGTGTTGTATAGTTCTTCTCATGATTCTTGAGTTTCCTAGAAGCATATGTGATCACCTCCATATGTTGCATCAATACACACCTATGTCCGATCCTTGAAGAATCACAATAAGCCACAAACCCATTCGTCCCTTCCGATAAGATCAACACCGGTGTCGTAGTCAATCTTGACTTCAACTCTTGGAAGCTCTTTTCACAAGAGTCTGACCATTGGAACTTAACTGCTTTATGTTTCAATTTAGTCAATGAAGAGGAAAGAGTAGAGAACCCTTCCACAAACCTCCAGTAATACCCAGCTAAGCCCAAGAAACTGTGAATCTTCGTTAGAGTTGTAGGTCTAGGCAAATTCTTCACAATTGCGATCTCCTGAGGATCAACCTTGATTCCTTAACTAGAGATGACACGACCCAAGAATGTGACAGATTCAAGCCAAAATTCAAACTTCAAAAACTTCACATATAACTTGTGCTGATGCAGAGTCTGCAGGACTGCCCTGAGATGATATGCATGGTCCTCTCGACTTCGTGAATATACAAGAATTTCGCCAATGAACACTATCACCAAAGAGTCGAGGAAACCTGTCGGGGTATTCGTTCACCCAAAAGACATTATCAGAAATTCAAAGTGCTCATATCGAGTCCGGAAAGTTGTTTTCGGAATACCTGCTCCCTGATCTTCAATTGGTGATACCCCGATCTTAAGTCAATCTTGGAGAAATACTTAGCACTTTGCAACTGATCGAACAAGTCATATATCCTTTGCAGTATGTATTTATTATTGATTGTGACCTTGTTGAGTTGCCGATAATCAATACACATTCTCAGCGACCCATCTTTCTTCCTTACAAAGAGAACTGGTGCGCCCCAAGGTGACACACTCGGCCGGATAAAACCCTTCTCTAGCAAATCCTTCAACTGCTCCTTTAGTTCCTTCAATTCTGTCGGTGCCATCTGGTAGGGTGGAATAGATATAGGTTTCATGCCTAGCATCACATTGATCCCAAAATCAATCTCTCTATCTTGTGGGATCCCAGGGAGCTCATCAGGAAAGACCTTTAGAAATTCATTCACAACTGGCACAGACTCAAGCGTAGGGGCCTCAGCATTGATGTTCGTGACCCGGACCAAATGGTAAATACACCCCTTGTTGATCATCTTCGCTCCCTTAAGATAAGAAATAAACCTACCCTTTTGCATAACATCGTCCCCCTTTCACTCAATTAATGGCCCATTTGAGAACTCAAATCTAATGGTTTTGGTTCGGAAATCAAGCTTGGCATAACATGAGTGAAGACAGTCCATCCCCATTATCATATCAAAATCCACCATAACCAACTCAATGAGGTCCGACGTGGTGTCTCGACCATGAACTATGACGATACAATCCATATAAACCCGCATAGCCACAATAGACTCACCAACTGGGGTAGATACAGAGAACGACTCATAAAGTTATTCCTGTTCCATCCCGAATTCCATAGCAACATAAGGAGTGATATATGACAAGGTGGAGCTAGGATCTATAAGGGTATACACATCAAGAGATTGGACAGTCAATATACATGTGACAACATTTGGAGAAGCCTCTGAACTCCGGTGACCCCTCATAGCATAGAACCTTCTAGGTCCCCCCAAACTTTGTGCACTACCCCTAGTTTCACCATGCCCTACGGGTGCTGGAGTACCTCGAGCTGGAGGAGGTGTCGTGGATGTAGTAGCTGCAGAACTGGCTAAATGTGTTGTACCCCTACCAATATTCTGACGGGACAAACGACAATCCCTCTGAATGTGACCTCTAATACCGCACCCATAACATATGGGTAGGTCCATGTAGCAGACCCCTGAATGTATCTTCCCATACCTAGGGCATGGGGGCCTCCGCTGCTACTAGAATCTCCCACCAGGCTAACCCTGCTAGTAGGATCCCATGTTGCCCTGACTGGGCCTGAAACGGCTCCACTGCTGTTGATCGGGTCCTGATAGCGGTGCATTGACTGAAGACTGAGCAAAGGACTGTGATGGCCTGGATGACCCTCCCCTAAATACTAACCTTCCACCACTACCATCACTAGAAGAATCACCAAAGTTGCCCGCAGACTGCGCCTTCTTGTTACCCTCTCTTTCCATTTTGGCCTTTAAGTTTCAGGTCTCTGTGGCNAAAATTCTTCACAATTGCGATCTCCTGAGGATCAACCTTGATTCCTTAACTGGAGATGACACGACCCAAGAATGTGACAGATTCAAGCCAAAATTCAAACTTCAAAAACTTCACATATAACTTGTGCTGATGCAGAGTCTGCAGGACTGCCCTGAGATGATATGCATGGTCCTCTCGACTTCGTGAATATACAAGAATTTCGCCAATGAACACTATCACCAAAGAGTCGAGGAAACCTGTCGGGGTATTCGTTCACCCAAAAGACATTATCAGAAATTCAAAGTGCTCATATCGAGTCCGGAAAGTTGTTTTCGGAATACCTGCTCCCTGATCTTCAATTGGTGATACCCCGATCTTAAGTCAATCTTGGAGAAATACTTAGCACTTTGCAACTGATCGAACAAGTCATATATCCTTTGCAGTATGTATTTATTATTGATTGTGACCTTGTTGAGTTGCCGATAATCAATACACATTCTCAGCGACCCATCTTTCTTCCTTACAAAGAGAACTGGTGCGCCCCAAGGTGACACACTCGGCCGGATAAAACCCTTCTCTAGCAAATCCTTCAACTGCTCCTTTAGTTCCTTCAATTCTGTCGGTGCCATCTGGTAGGGTGGAATAGATATAGGTTTCATGCCTAGCATCACATTGATCCCAAAATCAATCTCTCTATCTTGTGGGATCCCAGGGAGCTCATCAGGAAAGACCTTTAGAAATTCATTCACAACTGGCACAGACTCAAGCGTAGGGGCCTCAGCATTGATGTTCGTGACCCGGACCAAATGGTAAATACACCCCTTGTTGATCATCTTCGCTCCCTTAAGATAAGAAATAAACCTACCCTTTTGCATAACATCGTCCCCCTTTCACTCAATTAATGGCCCATTTGAGAACTCAAATCTAATGGTTTTGGTTCGGAAATCAAGCTTGGCATAACATGAGTGAAGACAGTCCATCCCCATTATCATATCAAAATCCACCATAACCAACTCAATGAGGTCCGACGTGGTGTCTCGACCATGAACTATGACGATACAATCCATATAAACCCGCATAGCCACAATAGACTCACCAACTGGGGTAGATACAGAGAACGACTCATAAAGTTATTCCTGTTCCATCCCGAATTCCATAGCAACATAAGGAGTGATATATGACAAGGTGGAGCTAGGATCTATAAGGGTATACACATCAAGAGATTGGACAGTCAATATACATGTGACAACATTTGGAGAAGCCTCTGAACTCCGGTGACCCCTCATAGCATAGAACCTTCTAGGTCCCCCCAAACTTTGTGCACTACCCCTAGTTTCACCATGCCCTACGGGTGCTGGAGTACCTCGAGCTGGAGGAGGTGTCGTGGATGTAGTAGCTGCAGAACTGGCTAAATGTGTTGTACCCCTACCAATATTCTGACGGGACAAACGACAATCCCTCTGAATGTGACCTCTAATACCGCACCCATAACATATGGGTAGGTCCATGTAGCAGACCCCTGAATGTATCTTCCCATACCTAGGGCATGGGGGCCTCCGCTGCTACTAGAATCTCCCACCAGGCTAACCCTGCTAGTAGGATCCCATGTTGCCCTGACTGGGCCTGAAACGGCTCCACTGCTGTTGATCGGGTCCTGATAGCGGTGCATTGACTGAAGACTGAGCAAAGGACTGTGATGGCCTGGATGACCCTCCCCTAAATACTAACCTTCCACCACTACCATCACTAGAAGAATCACCAAAGTTGCCCGCAGACTGCGCCTTCTTGTTACCCTCTCTTTCCATTTTGGCCTTTAAGTTTCAGGTCTCTGTGGCTTGAGAAAATGCCACCATCTTCCCATAGTTCATATCAGAATTCAAGGCAGTTGTAGCGGCCTCATTAATAACTAAGGGGATGGGGCCTTGCATAAACTGGTGCACCCTAGCCTCCATAGTGGGCAACATATAAATGGCATACTTAGACATATGTGAATCTCATATGGTAATCCCACACACTCATGCTACCTTGCTTCAGGTTCTCAAACTCGGCAGCACGGGCTGCCCTAGTCTCGGCAGGCAAGAAATGGTCAATGAAGGCATTGGCAAACTCACTCCACTTTGCCAGAGGGCTCCCCTTCTCACGAGACTCTTCTCATAGTTCAAACCAAGAATATGCCACCTCTTTTAGGCGATAGGAGGCCAACTCCACTGCTTCCGTCTCAGTGGCACGCATAACTTGGAGAGTCCTATGAACCTCATCAATAAAGTCCTAGGGGTCCTCCTCGGAGCAGTACCTGTGAATACTAGAGGATCCAGCTGAAGAAACATGTTTACCCTGGAACTAGCGGAATCCCCTTGCTGGTTGGAAGAAGTAGGTGCAACATTCGATCTTTGGGCCTGGGAAGCCACTATCTGAGCCAACATCTGTATAGCTCCCCTAAGGTCCCCATCTGAAACACTAGGATTGGAAGTTGAGGCTGGAGGTGGAACTGGAATATCAGTTGGAGGAGGAGTCATTGCACCCTTAGTAGGAGCAGGAATTGGTGCAGTTTGTGCAGGAGTAGTAGAATCGGGTGGTGTTGTGGTTGGGGGAATATCCTCACCCCTCGGGTGCTCACCCGCATCATTAGGTATAGTATCATCAGCCATTCCCGAGGTGGCATTAGCCCTTTGGACACTCCTTGCCTTTTTTCTAGGTGTCATGTACTAAAAATTTAGAACAATGCATGAGTTAAGAAGGGAACAATCTTATAATCAAGCTCGATCGCATGATCTATAATATCAAAGAAGGGTGACATTTCTAAATTCCCAAGTAGCCTCCTAATTATAGATGTAGTCGACAACACACCAATAAGAAGGACTCTACTATACACGGCTCTGAGACATCCTAGGACACTTTAAAACCTTAGGCTCTGATACCAAGCTCGTCACACCCGGACCTTAGGGAGCACTACTGGCACTCGAATGAGATATCCCAGTCAATCAAGCCTACTTGATTCCTTCTACCCGACCTTACCCATGAACAAAGTGAAGGTAAAAATATCACGAGCTAGACAATAAGAGAATGACATGTAAAACACCAATTTCATTACAATTAGTAACTTCATTTACGATTTCCCAAAAAATTACAAGTTCGTAGTTTGAAAGTGGAAACATATTTGACAAATACAACATTTCTAGTTTGTTTGGACCAAATAAAAATACAATCCACACTATGTCTACGGAGCCTTTAAATGCTACAGAAGAGTAGTATGAAAGTGCCGGTGACAAGGCCCCAGCTATACCTCAAAATATAATGTACAGGGAGCAAAAGACACATGACCCCGATAGGAAGTGGGACTCACCATGTCAGTTAAGAAGAGGGAGTACCGCTATCAAAGATCGATGCCGCCTGCTGTGGAACCACCTGTATCCATTAAAGATGTAGCGTCCCCGGCAAAAGGGATATTAGTACATACAGAATCGTACTAGTATGTAAAGCTAAACATCCTCGCAATGAATAGAGCAATGACACAAAAGGAGAGAAACATGAGATCAATGAGAAAACCAAATAATAATAAGATACCAAGTCAAGAGTGAGGCAAATCTTCAAGTAAAAATCAATATTTTAGGTTGGGAGATCTTTAGCACCGATACACCACTATGCTTATAGAACGGAGTTCGATATCTGCCCAATCGACTAAGTCGTCTCATCCCAAAGTATGAGGTTTGACATATAAAGACAACACCACCATATGCGTGGCATGGTGTTCGATCTCAGCCCAATCGGCTATGTCATCTCCCTACAATGTTTGAGGTTTGTCATAGAAATACAACACCACCATGTGCGTAGCATTGCGTCCGATCTCAGCCTGATCGGCTATGCCTTCTCCCCACAATGTCATGCGGGCCGACATGGTATTTTCTAGCTATAAACTTATCCCAATTAAGGGTAATAATCTTAATATAATATAACAAAAATTTATCCCTCAACCAATCCCTACACCAACACGTGTAGTTTCAGGCTTGGGAATTTATAGCCCGGCCTTCCTCGGTGACCTAACGATACTCCCAAAAATATTTATCATATAAAATAAATCACATTCGTTCATTGCCTTTCATAATTATTTTCATTTCATTGGAACTCTTGGCCACGTATATAAATTATCATTCTTGGCACGATGGCCACATTTCATAATTCACACTTTTATTCTTTCACTTGACATGGGCTATAATTCATTTAAAGACTCTTATAAATTGTCCAAAGACAACTTCGGTTCATGAATACATAAGGGCTTAGGACGCATTGGAAACATTTACAAATAAGAGCATGATGACCTCAACGGAACTATGGATTGAATTCATAATCGTTTGATGATTCGATCATATTTGGAATATTTCCCAAGAAAGAGCATGATATGCATATAAAGCAATTGAGACATGATTAGAGTAATTAGACATTCGATAAGTCAAGCATTTGTGATGATTTAGCACGATAAGGATGAGAGCTTGGTCACACCGCACTTAAAATTCGTAAGGGACTCATGGAACCCGACTCTATAAGAAGAGTTTAGTCAGCATACCTAGCTTAATCTTTACTTAGATTACTACAACATTTCGAGACTTCTAGCGATATCAATTTATTAGAGATATGATAAAATTGAACCATAATTAGGAAAAGGTTCATGGGTCCAGCTTATTCAAGAATTTCATCAAGCACTAGGGGTGCAAATTTGACTATAGGGTCCTATGATGGTGATTGTTCACCTCATAACTAATCGCCACATCAATAGGTCACCCATATATGTTCAACAACCTCCTTACCACCTCCATTGGCACATACATGCACAATTAACCAACTCATATACTCAAGAAATCACATTTCCCTTGATCTATAATCAGCCCAATTGCGAAATTGAAGGTTAGGGAGTAGAACCTTACCTCTTATAATGAGTCCTTGTGAGTTTTTCCCTTTTGAATTCCAAAGGCTTGATCAAAGAGTGGAGTATTGGAAGTGATTGAGCTTCACCTTTTCTCTCTAGCTAGCTCTACCACTCATTAAAATGGCTGATTTTTGCCTTCAAAACGAGCCCAAATGGCTTTTAATCAAAATAGGGTTAGGTAAAAATTTCCCAAAGCTTAAGCCTCCAAACCGGGTTCGCGATCACAAACCGGACCGTAAAATAGATATACGGTCTACGAAGTGGACCGCAAAAATGGTCCCAAAAACTGGGCTGGCCTGATCAAGTCTGCGGTCGTTCTGCAGTCTGCAAAATAGTTTTGCAGTCGCATAACGCACCGCAGAATCTCCCTTCGAACGTTTCTCATGCTGGATTTGCGATAGAAGTGCGGCCCGTGAAACGGTTATGCGGACGCATAATGGAAAGCAAAATAACCTTAAAATTAGGCTTTCTCCTGTTCCACTCCGCGGCGGATTTGCGGTTCGCGGAGAGGTTCTGCGATCGTATAATGGACCGCAGAAATGCCATACTCTGCAAAACAAATTCCACCAACTCCGCAATGCATTGCACAACCCAAAAAGTCCATACTGAAAATTATCTACAACTTTCCAATACGTTAGCCTACCTCGGCACCATAAAACCTCAAATTCATTGGCAAAATATTTTACGGGGCCTTACAAATTAGACCACGATACTTTTCGTCATTAGGTTATGAAACTATATATTTTGTTGTAGGCATAGAACTTACCTTATGATTTAGAACTACGGCAGAGTACTCCCATGAGGGGGCACTATTGTTCTGCTTTACTAGCATGCTTGAGTCGATTCGTGCAGTACAAAGATGTGACGACCTGAGTAAGTAGGGTATATGATACTTTCCTCTAGGTATATAACCTAGTTGAGTTTTCTTTCATGTTGGTGGTAGTATATTTCTTTCGGTAAAATGAAAAATCTCGCTTGATTTTGCTGAAGCTTATGCAAAATAAAGATTTTGAAGTATGTTTTATATTATTATTTTATTTCATTGACTGGCATGTTAATTAATACTTCCTCTGTTTCAATTTATGTGAACTCATTTGACTGGGCACGGAGTTTAAGAAAAGAGAGAAGATTTTTGAACTTGCAGTGTAAAATGAGGCACATATTTTATGTGGCTATAAATCATTGCATAAAGGTAAATTATTTCTAAATAAGGAAAGAGATCATTCTTTTTGGCACGGACTAAAAAGAAAATAGGTTCACATAAATTAAAACGGATGGAGTATAAATTTTCTTTCTTATTTCAATTGTCTATTCATATTTGATAGTTCCTTGATCTTGTCCCATTTCTTTTTGGGGAAACAATTCGTGAATCATACTAGGCATGCGAAGCTTAGGCTCGTTGGCCAAATTTTCATTTCTGTTTCCAGGGTCCAAACCTGAGAGCCCCGTGGATAAGATAGCTCCACATCTCCAATTCCTACTTTTGATGAGACTCCACACTTGTACTTGTGGAAAACTATATTATTGCTCTTTTGAGTCGCCGGGGTATGCCCTGCTTGACTATTTTATTCTGTGTCATAGAGATTCCATAGATTGTGGTAATACTTAATTTTGGATTGTAATCCTATGATTACTCATATGGCATGCATTAATGAAACTCTTTACCTTTATGTAGTTTTCATTTAAAAGAAAAGGTTGTTCTGTTATTGCTTAAATGTTGAGATATGTAGTTTTCATTTAAATGTTAAATGTTGAGAAAAGGAGATATTCATGTATTTCTGTTATTGCTTAAATGTTGAGATTTTGAAAAGCCTCCAAATGCATCTATTAAGCATATAAATAGGTATTATTATATGAGTTGATTCACGGTAGGGTGCCAAATTCTAGTTAAATGATTCTGGGGCATGACAGGTATCATCATAGTTGAGGACAAATACATTGTATTATACCAATACTCAGCCAATGGTAACATCACCACTCAATGGTGGGAGCATCAACAACAATATAGAAAAGGTATTGCTCCAAGTGTTTGTTCTCATCTGCTTGAGGATTGTATGTTGTACTCATAGCCAAAGTGGTTCCTTGAAGCTGGTTCAGCTTTTTCTAGAAAATATGTATGAAATGATGATCACAATCAGTTACAACAACTCTTGGGGCCCATGGAGATGAATGGTCCCTACAACAAAAGCTTCTGCCACCGATTCGGAGAAACGATTGAAGGGAGGACAATAAAGTGCATGTACTTGGATAGTCTATCTACTATAGTCATAATGGTGGACTTTCCCTTCGAGTTGGGCAAGCACTTGATGAAATTCATTGAAATTATGTACGGTCGAAATAGATTTCGGTTTTAGCATGATCGATTGACTTCGAGCGATGGCCTGTCGAAGTGAGACCCCGAAGGTGCAACAAACCAAAGCTCGAATCCTATCAGGCCGACCCGTGCCAAGACCATTATCAATCTCAAGTGGAAATTGACACAGAATAAATATACCAGCCAGCACTGGCCTCGACCTCAAAGCAATTCGGAGGGCTCGGACCAGGATCGGGCTCGAATCAGGATCGGACTAGGACCAAGATCGGGTTCGGACCAAGATCGGATTCGAACCAAGATCGAGCTCACAGACAAGAGCCGTTGCAATCCTACTAGAAAGAATCTTTGCACAAATCACGGAAAAGCTAGTTTATCATGGGTCTCCCACTAAATGTTGTTTTATTATTTTTATTATGCTTGGAGCCAATTCCCTCCATTATAAAAGGGGCCGGGCTACCATCTCTTGGAGAGGTTGTTTTTTTGCAGAAGTCATACATTGTAATAAAAAGCAACACATTTCTAGAGAGTAAAGCATCACTTTTTCAGTTTTCTTAGATTGGTTCCATCTTGTGAATTTCTAAGATTCATTTATTCTGGATAATCTTGTCTGTCTTGTATTTTCTCCAATCTAAATTCACATTGATATTTACCATTACATTTTTCATATCAAATTATACCACATATCCTTGGAACTACGTATAAATTCAACTATATCTATTTTGTTGGGTAAACAGTTTGGCGCCTACCGTGGGGCAGAGGATAATAGTGGTTATTTGATACAAATCTGAAAAAACACTATGAACAACAATCAAATGGCTTCACAGATCGATAATGGAGCCGGCCTTCAAGATGAAACCAATAACTTGGCACCCGTGGCCGGAAGGCCAATTGACAATGGCACCGAGATTCGATCCGAAATACCATTGGATGTCAACTCACAAATATCTTTGGAGGCAAATCAGCGTTCCGAACAGGAAAGAAGCATTCAGGGCGGAGCTCGGTCCGTAGCCCGAGATACACAAAATGCGGAGGAAATCGGGACCAGCCTACATATGATCTTCGAAATGCTACAAGCCCAACAAGTAGCGATAGCTCAACTATAGAGCCAAACTCACGCACAACACGGACCGAAATCCGATCCACTTCGAGAAATTACCCCCGGAATTACCAAATTGCCGGAGTCCGATCCACTTCAAGAAACTACCCCCGGAATTACCAAATTGCTCGAGGAACTTACAAAACGAGTCGAAGCCAACAACAAGAGGGTGGAAACTTATAATGCCAGGATCGATCAAATCCCGGGGGCTCCACCAATGATAAAGGGTTTTGATTCAAAAAAATTCATACAAAAGCCTTTTCCGTCAAGTGCAGCACCAAAGCCAATCCCCAAAAAATTCCGTATGCCCGAAATTCCCAAATACAATGGAACGACCGACCCCAACGAGCACATCACTTCTTACACATGGGCCATCAAGGGGCAATGGTATGGTATCATAATTTACCGTCTAACTCTATTAATTCTTTTGCTATGCTTGCATATTGCTTCGTAAAAGCACATGCCGGAGCCATAAAGGTCGAAACCAAGAAGTCGGACCTGTTCAAGGTAATACAAAAGGATAACAAGATGCTGAGGGAGTTCGTAGCTCATTTTCAAATAGAACGAATGGATCTCACACCAGTCACAGATGATTGGGCTGTTCAAGCTTTCACCCAAGGTCTAAACGGGTAGAGCTCGATGGCTTCACAGTGGCTGAAGCAAAATATGATCGAGTATCCGGCTATTACTTGGACCGATGTGCACAATCAATATCAATCCAAAATAAGAGTCGAAGATGACCAGCTGATTTATAGGTCCGTTACGAAAAGGCTAAATTCGACCAGAGATCGATACCAGCCATATGGCGGGAACGACACTACTGCTAAGTATACAAGGCCTCTTTAAATACAACTGCGTATATTAGGGGATCTTACCATTGAACGCATCAGTGACGATTATTAAGTTCGGTGCAAATGACATTGCTTCGTTATCTCATAACAAACAGTGTCTCGAAAGGAAACATTGTAAGAGCCGAATGGTCGAAACGAACCATGTTTGTGTAGTTGGCCCGAGCCTTGATTTAGTATGCAAACCCGTGTTTGATGACTTGCAAAGAAAGCTCTCTCCTTTACCAATATCCTATATTCAAAGATTTATTATGCAAACAGGATCGAGTTCGAGCATCATTCACTCGGTCATTAAGCCTACGGGCTACATTACTCCAAGTTCAAGCAATCACTCACTCGACCATTAAGCCTACGGGCTACATTATTTCGAGTTTGAGCAATCACTCACTCGGCCACAAAGCCTACGGGCCACATTACTTCGAGTTCAAGCATCACTCACTCGGTCATCAAGCCTACGGGCTACATTACTTCGAGTTCGAGCAATCACTCACTCGGTCATTAAGCCTACGGGCTACATTACTTCGAGTTCGAGCAATCGCTCACTCGACCATCAAGCCTACGGGCTACATTACTTCGAGTTCGAGCAATCACTCACTCGGCCACCAAGCCTACGGGCCACATTACTTCGAGTTCGAGCATCACTCACTCGGTCATCAAGCCTACGGGCTACATTACTTCGAGTTCGAGCATCACTCACTCGGTCATCAAGCCTACAGGCTACATTACTTTAAGTTCGAGCATCACTCACTCGGCCATCAAGCCTGCGGGCTATATTACTTCGAGTTCGAGCATCACTCACTCGGTCATCAAGCCTACGGGCTACATTACTTCGAGTTCGAGCAATCACTCACTC
>AWOL01S0119195.1:0-31488 GCA_000715115.1 Nicotiana otophora
ACATATATATTTCACGTGGTGTTTTGGACATACTAGGAGTACTTTGTTAAAAATATTATCCGCTTCCTAATCAAGTAAAAATATATATCAAGAAAAGGAGGAGCTTATTATTACCTCCTTCCCTAAGACCCAAAGCAGCCTTAAAGCCTTTGCCAGGAGGGATAACAGCCTTATCAAGACCAGTAGCAGGGGCAGGGTCATCAATAAATTTTCCTCTGTCTCCCAAAGCTCCAATAGCTCCAAGCAGATTGAATAGGATGAAGAACAAAAGTAGTGGCTCAGCTTCATAGATTGGAATTCCAGTTTCAAGATTCAATTGTGCCAAAATTCCCTTTCCTGTTACTGCTTCTCCCAACAAAGATGCCTATATAACATCATTACATTAGTGGTGCACAATATATTTATAGGAGGAAATATCACTTAAATTTTAGTTATTAAGGATGGCTGAAAAGGTGTCAAAGTATTTTCCAAGTTATTTATAGGTTCCATAAATGAAATGAAGAAAAAAATAATGTTGTTATTTTTTCATTTGTCTAGTCGGTTTGCCGATTCAGCCTCAAATCCTTTCCCAAAGTAGATAGGGGTTGTTTAAAATGACTTGAGGTTTGTTTTTAAATTACCTTTTAAGGAATCGTCTTCACGAACGCGTACCTAATTCTTGACCCTATCCGGTGCTTCACGTGCTAAGTTGGACGAATTACTTTTGAATTTTGAGAAGAAATTAAAAGATATTTACTCATACTTACAAAGGAGGAATGAAAAGGTGTCAAAATATTTTCATAAGTCATTTATAGGTTCCTTTATATGAAAAAAGCAACGTTGTTTAGTACCTTTCAGAATGTAAAGGAGATCTTCTCATATTTTTCGTCCACATTTGAAATGGTCTAAAAATCCAAAGTATTCTGATCTATAGCGTCTAAACACAGAGCTATATATATATATATATATATATATATATATATATATATATATATATATATATATATATATATATATATATATATATATATATATATATATATATATATATATATATATATATATATATATATATATATATATATATATATATATATATATATATATATATATATATATATATATATATATATATATATATATATATATATATACGCGCAAGTCATATATTTCTTACATAGAGTTTTAGTAATTAATAAGATTTTTTACATTGAATTATCACTAGACAAAGCTATACAATAGCAATAAGTGCAAGTCAACACAGAGTTTTAATTAATATAAGGGTTTATCACTTAACTACGACAAATCTACGTGTTATGAATTATGATACATGCATTGAGTCCGAATATTATTTTTTCGAACTGATGATACCACATTATCCGTTACCCGTTCAATAAAATAAGACTTTGGCCTTGGGATGCGACTCATTTATCTAACTATGTAATACTATAATATTGAGCCTTTAGTAGAATAATAAAAGTATTTTGTTTATTTTTATTTTAAGAACCATTAAAAAATTAAGATAAACTAATTAATCGAAATACTCACCGCAAAACCAATCATAGCAACACGGCCAACAAAGAGCTCATTTTGCTTAGTGAAACCAATTCCTCCTGAGGTTCCAAAAATCCCATCCTCAACTTTTTCCTTTGGCTTTGGTACAACCTGTTGCTCCATCAAAAATAAATTAAAAAAAATAAGATATTCAACAAATTGCATATGCAATTTAGCCCAATTATATTAAAGAAAGACGGTAAATGAAAATAAACAAAATACATAATTAAAGGGGACAATGACTTTTTTTCAACAGTAATTAGCTAACCTTTTTGGCAGGAGCTTTAGCTTTTGACTTGAAAAGAGCAACAGTAGTACTTGCGAAATGTGAAGAAGAAGAAGCAGAAGGGTATTTCAAAGGAAGAGAAGGCAAAAAGAAAGAAGACAAAGGCTTAGGCTTTAGTCTTTCGACTAAGGATTCTTTACTCCTTAAATCAACTTTGGCATTGGCTGTCAGCAACATTGTTTGAGCCATGTCTTTTTCTTTTTGCTCTTGAGAACTTGAATTCCCTTTAAGTTAGAAGAAGAAGAAGAAGTTTGAACAAGAATTCAGTTCATTAATTTTTTATGATATCTTGGTTTTTATAGAAAATGAATGGTGTACATTTATTTTGATTCTGGAGATTTTTGAGGTTGAGATTGTTATCACTGAACTAGGATAGAAAGTGAGAGTCGATAGAGCGACCACGTCCACCTATGTACTTTGTGCGCTTGTCAAGTAAAATGTCCCTCTTTTGTCCGGCCTCTCGTGTATTTTTTGGTTGTATCTCGGTTCTCAAATCAAATGTCTACGTATATACTTTTATTATTGTAAACGGGTAAAATCGAGCCCGCTTCATTACTCGTCTTTCCGGTGAGCAAATTAGAGCAGAAACATGATCGTATTATATCAGAGTCAGAATAAAAAATTCCTCGTATTAGGGCTCGGGTAAGGCACCTACCTCGGGAATATCGGGGTCATATCCTCGTGGGCCGATCTGAAGATTGAAGACTTCGGAGAATATTATCAACCATACAATGAAGATCGAAGGGGTAATGGGTCGGACGCAATCCTGCGAGGAGTGAAAGAAGGAGCGATCGAGGTCATAATAACCGGGGACTCATGAGCAAAAACGGTTTCGACAGACCCATCGGGTCTAAGGAGGCACCAAGGTTATCGGAGTACAACTTCAGCGTCGATGTTGTCGGCATCGTATCAGCCATCAGATGCATCAAAGATACTAAGTGGCCTCGACCATTGCAATCTAATCTTGCCCAAACGCACCCCAACCTAATGTGTAAGTATCACGGCACTCACGGCCACAAAATCAAAGACTGCTGAGAGAAGAAATAGCCCAATTATTCCATAACGGACATCTCCGAGAATTTCTGAGTGATCGGGCCAAAAATCACTTGAGGAATAGGGACTCCAACAAGCAGATCGAGCAAGAGGAACCTCAGCACGTCATTAACATGATCATTGGTGGAGTTGACGTCCCCCAAGGGCCGATGTTAAAGCGCACTAAGGTGTCCAATACAAGGGAAACACAGACTCGAGATTATGTACCGGAGGGAACCGTATCTTTCAACTACGAGGACATTGAAGGCATCGTGCAACTACATAATGATGCACTGGCAATATCTGTACTCATAAATAAATCTCGAGTTAAGCGTGTGTTAATTGATCGAGGCCTGTTCAAAACCGAACCAAAACCGTTGACCGAACCGAACCGATGACTTATTGGCTTATTGGTATCGGATTATCAGGGTAATGGACGGTGAACGGATTGAGATTTTATAATTAACGGATTAACGATTTGGGGGTGGATTACTTAATTTTCTTATCGGATAAACCGTTAACCTGTTAAGAATTTTTATATTTACACTTTCCTAAGGATCTTGAAGTAGCAAGAACTCCTAAGACTCGATGTCTATTCTAATTTATATCTTTCCCACCCGAATTTTCAATTCTATCCGGCTCATCAGGTCGGTTAGGATGCGTACAGGAAGTCAGTCAATAAAACCACCCATAAAAAGAATCCATTTCAATATTATACCAATTTTTTTATTTGGTTTAGCCGATAAACCGCCCAATAACCGCACGATAATCTCTAATCTGATACCAATCCGTCAGTTGTCTTATTGGATGGCCAGAGGATCACTACATTTTTAATACGATAACCGATAAGTCGAACCGTTAAGCATAATTATCCGCTTGATCCGCCCGATTCGCCCGATAAGCACTCCTAAATTGATCCAGATAGCTCGACCAATATCATCAGATCGAGGGTCATGCAACAGTTGGGTCTACAAGACCAAATAGTGCATGCAGTTCGAGTTTTAAACGAATTTAACATGGTATATGAGACTACTAAGGGGAGATAACCTTGCTAGTAAACACCATCGGAATCGTTCAGGAAATAAAGTTCTACATGATCGAATGAGATATCAGATACAATGCTCTATTCGGAAGGCCATGGATTCACAACATGAGGGCAATACCCTCGACACTACATTAGGCGTTGAAATTCCCCACACCGGAAGGGATCAAGACTATTTACGGAGAATAGCCGGCCGCAAAAGAAATGTTCGCGATCGATGAGGTGACCCCGATATCCGCACTCTCGACATCAAAGAACCTGAGTTCGGTTACTAAGGAATAAACTAAATAGCAATCACCGACACTGGCCCCGACTGAACCAGAAAAGTAGGAGACATGCGAGGGTGATGATTATGGAGTCCTTAGGTCGTTCATAGCCCTTGACGATTCAGATGCCACCAAGTCAATGGTTGAGGAGCTGGAGCAAGTCAGATTGATCAAGCACTTTCCCGATCGGAAGGTATACCTGGGCACGGGGCTAATTCCCGAGCTCAGGAAGAAACTCATTGAATTCCTTATAGCTAACATAAATTGTTTCGCTTGGTACTACCTTGATATGACATGGATCCCGCCATAAATAACCACTCACAAGCTGAGCTTGGACCCGAATTTCCTCCCGATTAAACAGAAGATGAGGCCTCATTCCGAAGTCAAGCACGCATTCATCAAAAACGAGGTATCCAAACTCCTTAAAATAGGCTCAATTCGGGAAGTTAAGTACTCGGACTGGTTAGCAAACGTAGTAGTAGTGACTAAAAAGGAAAATAAATTAAGAATGTGTGTAAACTACAAAAACTTGAACAAGGCATGTCCTAAAGACTCTTTTCCTTTGCCTAACATTGATCACATGATCGATGCGACGACCGACCATGAGATACTCAGCTTTTTCGACGCCTATTCCGTGTACAACCAAATTCGGATGGACCCGGGCGATCAGGAAAAACTTCCTTCATCACTAAATACGGCACCTATTGTTATAATGTAATGTCGTTAGGACTAAATAACGCTAGTGCCACTTATCAATGCCTAGTAAACCGGATGTTCGAAGAACAAATAGGTAAATCAATGGAGGTTTATATTGTCGACATGTTAGTTAAGTCCCTGCGAGCAGAGGACCATTTGAAACATTTGCAGAAAACCTTCAACATACTAAAGAAATACAATATGAAGCTGAACCCGGAGAAATGCACATTCGGGGTCAGGTCCAGGAAATTCCTTGGATTCATGGTGTCCAACCGGGGAATCGAGATCAATTACGACAAAATCAAAGCTATAGAAGACATCACCATAGTGGACAATGTCAAGGCCATTCAAAAGTTAACCGAGCATATAGCTGCCATGGGTCGGTTCATATCTAGGTCCTCCAATAAGATCCATCAGTTCTTCTCATTGCCGAAGAAGAAGAATAACTTTTCGTGGACCCCAAAATACCAGCAAGCTTTGGAAGAACTCAAATGGTACCTTTCGAGTCCACATTTGCTTCATACTCCAAAGGTAGACGAGCAGTTGTACATGTACTTAGCGGTATCCGAGATAGCGGTAAGTGGAGTCTTAGTCCGGAAAGAAGAAGGTACGCAATTTCTTATATATTATGTTAGCAGGACTCTAGGCGAGGCCGAAACAATGTGTCCTTGATCTCGCCCAAGTAACACCTCAAATTTGGGGTTGTGAAGCGGTCGATTGCAATAATAATACCCAACTAGGAGTCGGGATCGAATCCACATGGAGCGTAGATGGGATTAGTGGTATGTATTTGGTCTAAGCACGTGAATTGTCTAAGTTGCACTGCCACAAACATTTTTTTGATTTTACTTCTAAAATTATACTAAGGATTGCAATTGAAAAATATGAAACTAGAGAAGAATGTTTTTATTGTTGTTTTTTAAATATGTAAAAGGTCTAGGGATATGACTTTCACCTAGGTATTTTCCTAACGGGTTGTGGGCTTTAGAGCGAGTTTCGTTGGTCGGGGTGTATTATAGCAATCAACACTCAAATACCCACTCAATACCTCTCGGTAGGAGAGTGGTTTTGCTCAATTTGGCTTTCTCAAGTCCAAATGGGTATTGAACTAAACAATTGACAAATTGCTCAAGTCGGGTTTTACCATCTCTAGGTTCAACCCTTTAATTGGGACTAGCAATCTCTTGATTTCATCCCAAACTCTTGTTAGCCGAGTTTTTCTAGACTAAGTCTCTCTTTCTCAAGTAGAGACCAAGTCGAATAGGATTAACCAATATTTGCAACCATTAATTCCACAATTATAACAAGAACTAGGCTAAATAATACACACCCAACCGTAAATAAGCCCTAAATCAAATACCCATTAGGTTCCCACACTAGGGTTGGGTCACAACCCTAGCTAGAAAATTAGCTACTCATAGTGGATATTGAAGAAAATAAAGAAGAAAAGATGATAAAACTCATATTGAATGATTAATAAATGAAAATCCAATGTAAAATAAAAAATATAAACTAAAGTTGCCTAAAAGAGTAAAGAAAAATGGCTACAGACTTTATCGTATTCAAAACTTGACCTAATTTCGTGAAAGTAGTCTATTTATACAAAGCTGGAATTTTCGGACAAAATTGCCCTTTCGGAGGTTCTACGTCCGCACAATTCTGTGTTCGGCCCGCACTTTGCTTCAGCTCTTGACAGGAGTAGGATCTTCGGCTGCACAATTCTGCACTACGGTCGTGTCTCTTGAGTTCTGTGGACCGCACAATTCTGGGTGAGGCCGCACATTTGATTTTTGCGGCTGCACAATTATAGTGCGGTCCGCAGTTCTTGCTGGGCTTGGAGTTGGAACTCTTTGAACCTTGACTTCTGTAGCCGCACAATTATTGGGCAGTCAGCACCTTACATTGCAGCTCTGTTAATTCTTCTTCATGTTCAACGACCGCACACAGAATTCTACGGTCCGCATTTTAGCTTTTTGCACTTGATTTTTGTCCTTGTTCCAAAGCAGTCCTCTTGAGTTTGATTTCATCGTAATAGCTCATTTTCCAATACTCCTGAAAGTAAGCATATTTCATCAGTTTTCGGGAATACTTTTAAACATTTTTTTATCTAAAACAAAAGTTAAAAAGCACAAATAAGTAGTCAAAATCTCCACTTATCAACTCCCCCAAACTTAAGCTTTTGCTTGTCCTCAAGCAAATAAGGTAATTCCCACCTCCACAAGAAAAGAGTTATTCCAGCTAATCTAAGGTGAAGCAAACACACATCAATTGGGACCAACAATTACCCACAACACTTATTAATTATCAACAAGGCAATGATTTGAAGTTTTAAGCACAAATAGTTCTAATGTGACACTTGAGCATCAAGAGTTGACTTACTTATCAAGGAAGTTCTCTCTTTCATGTAGGTCACTGTGGATCTCAAACTCCTCTTCCTCTACTCTCTATTAGCTTATCTCATTTAAGAATGAAGCACTCAATTCAAGAATTTGTGAAAAGTTCACTCATCTCTCTCAAAAGAATGTCACAAGTACGGCTCTAAGTACCATATGCTTGCCCCTCATGTAAATCATCACTAATGTAAGCTCACTCGGCTTGAAATCACGTATGGCTTTTTCGGCATGTAATGAAGGCTTTTGGACTGAGGTAGGAAATGTTAGAGTAGAACGGGTTCATATTTCCTTAAGCACTCAATTTTCTCTTTTTGGCTCATGCTTTGCCGACTCTTTGAGTCATTTTCTCTTTCCTTAGGAGAACTAGAGAGACTTGACATCACTCTTTCTTGGTCATGATATTCATTTTTTTTCCTTCTTTGTTTCCTCCATGCTTTGCCCTTTTGTTTTTCTTTGAATCCCTTTAACTCTTCAATTTATTCACTTTCTTTTTGTATTTTTCTTTTGTTCTTTCTTTCTTTTTCTTTGCCTTGCCTTTTCTTCATTTCTTTTCTCTTTATGTACCGTGATGCCACTTTCAAACTTCTCGTCTATCCCCCAAACTTATGTTTTTGCCAGTTTCTTCTCATGAGTGTTAAGGAAAGCTCGGGTGCCAAGAGAGAGTCACTACAAAACGGGTAAAGGCTTGTAACATAGTTATCAAATGAGAAAGGCTTTAGGCTCAAAAGGGTTGATTAGCGATAACATCATTGGTGGGCCATGAAAAATTTCAAAACGGGTCAAGGAGAGCCTATAATCACTTCTCAAGCCAAGCAAAACTTAAAATTTCACTTAAAACGCATTCAAGGCACGTTCTAGACCATTCACACGGGTACTTGGACTTGCAACAAAACACCTCACCTCTCACACAACTCGATTGTTAAAGAGGATAGAGTCGAGGGTCCACAATAACCGTATTCAAGATTGAAAATCACTGATGGTTCAACTAAACCACTCGATGATTGCCTAAGTCAACGCAAGAGTCACAAGGTCACTAACAAGAGCTAATTCTTTCCAAGAACTTGTTTTTTAATCATAAGCATATAGTTAAGTGTGTTGGTACCAAGTGAAGCATGCTTGACTCTTCTAGTTCGACTCAATTAGGTCCTCTTATTCATTATTACTATTGTCCTTACCTAAATATCAAAAACGGACTCAATCCCTTAAGAAGGTTGTCACGCCATCCATCGTTGGGAAGAGTCACCCGGTTCACACAAAAACTACCTTTGGAAAGAACCATGGCATTAAGAAAAGCAAAGGCTTATTGATCACTAAAATATAAAAAGAAGCTATTAAAGTAAATAAGAAGCTAGACTACTAAGAAAACAGAATAAAGAAGCTATGAAATAAACTACTGAAAGCAAAAATGAATATACAAACCGAGAAAGGGCAAGAGAATATATACATAAATAGAGAGAGAAGAATATATACATAATAAAAATAAAAATAAAAAGATAATGTTATCAGTTATTATAGGCCAATGTCAAATATCAAATCAAAATAGACTCCACCCCCCTGAATAAAAATAAACATTGTCCTCAATGCTTAACAAAATAAAAATAAGGAAGGGAAAGAGTCGAGAGGACTCCTTATGTGGTCTCAATGTCCATAGCAGCATCACCTCCCTCAGGCTCCTCCAACTGGATCTCATCATCCTCTGCTGGGGGAGTAGCTGGGTTGGTGAACATCTGAAGCACCGCCTCAGCCGTGTGGACAGCGAGGCCTGGCTCCTCAGACTGGCCAGCTGGTGCCACTGGTACTGGTGGTGCTGCTGGGTCTACTGGTACTGGTGGATCTGTCTCCATCAGCAAGTCAAATGGAAGATCTCCAGTGGCTGCTATCTTGATCACCTCCCGTCTCAATTTGTCAACTGATTTCCTCGAAGCCTGAGATTTCCTCATCTTCTTCACATGCTTCCCAAGCTCCTCAATTGCTCCCCCATGTGCCACCAAGGTATCCATGATAGACTTCTGATTATCCAGTATCTTCTTCGATATTTCCTCCACTGATGGAGGAACCTGGGGTGCTGGGGAAGAAGACTGTGCTGCAACAATACTGGATAGGCTGGACAACTTTGCAGTAGCTCTCTGCATCCAGTTGTTGAGACTCGCCAATGTCTAGGAGACTCGCAACGCAGTGAGTGGATAAGTGGATGAGGAAGGCACTGATACTGATGCTGATGGCCCTGAAGATGGAGTTGGTGGCATGGCAGCTGTCTCAGTGGAAGGCCCGGCTATTGTGGAAGGCATGGAAGCTGTAGAAGGCATAGCAGCAGAATCTGCAATTACTACTGATGGCTCATCAGACTGGCCTACGGTAGTAGTCGACTTACCCTTATTCTTAGGGTTCCTTGGGTCCTTCAGAGAGTACCAGGAGAAGGGTTTCTTAACCCTAACCTTCATATCAAAGCTCTTGGGCTCGACCCCCGCATCTGTGAAATACTCCATGATAGTGTTGGGATACGGATATGAGCTTTCACCCTACCTGACAACTATAGACATGTTGGCCGACATGATGGCACCCACATTGATTGGGTACCCTACCATGATGGAAGCAACTAGGACTGCTTGAGGGATTGGGAGATTGTTTTCATTCTGGCTTGGGTCTATGCGACTGCACACAAATGTTTGCCACCCTTTTGCTTCAAAGTTGAGGGTGTTCTGCAGAAAGGGAACCCCTGCTATGATCTGTGATGGTGGTGGTCCTGGAGCTGCTAGTATCTCAGCTATCCAAGGGCGAATTGCATCACCCAGTGCGAACTTCTCTAAATACTACACCGTCTCCATATCCTCGAGCCCCAAATAAGTGTTCAGGTTACTCCGATCAAATCGGACCTTCAGGTTTCTCACCTTGGTCACCTTAGTCCCCTTCTTGATGTGCGCCACATTGGCGTAGAACTCCCGGACTAAGTGCTCCTTGGCATCTAGTACGCTTTTCGTGAACCACTTCCACCATTTTCTTTCCCGAAATTGTCTTAACACATTTGGATTGTGCCTATCCAAGTCTTTCAAAAGAAACTGATGCTCAAGTGTGAGCGATCTCTGAGGCCACTACTCTCGGAACCTGTTGAATGCAGCCAGGCTCACAAACCTATTTTCCCAAACTTCCTTCTTCTTTGACCTCTCCAGGCCTCTAACTCTGGTATCATCCCCCCGACCGTTATCCGGAATATCATCATCATTATCAACTATGACTGGTGCAACGGGGGCATGAGTAGATGAGGGCTCCATAGCCTGACTGTTCCTTTCCGATCCCTCAGAAGTACTCTTAGAAGAGGTAGGCTCATCTCTCAATCGGTATCTGTCCTGGGGCAGATGTGGTTGTGATGGCACAACATGCTGGCTTTGCACAGAGTTGCCCTCCGATGCTTCCCTAGACGGGGCATATGAACTTGATTCGGAGGGCTCCGACTGTCTACCTAGGCCTATTGTTGCCTTCTTACTAATCACTTTTTCCAAGGAGAGAGGTAGGGTACCCCTGCCTTAACCTCGGGAGGGTTCACCCCTCCCCTTGGATGTATCACCTCGTCCCCGTGAGCTAACCATTTTCTGCAATATATAGCAACATGAGTCAGCTAAAGTTCAAACACAGACTATAAAACAGTTACAGACAAAACAGTGGGTAGGAAGGGGAAGTGCGGTCCGTACAATTCTGAGTGCGACCGTAGAATGGCTTGTGCGGACCGCACAATTTTGGAAGCGCTGACGTACAATTGAAGTGTGGTGCGCACAATTCTAAGTGCGGCCACACAATTCAAGGCCCAGAAATACCAATTCTCTGATGTTTTGATCTGCGGACCGCACAATTTTGAGTGCGGTCTGCACAATCAATGCACAGACTTTTCCCTCGCCTAAGGATCTGTGGACCGCATAATTTCTTGTGCGGCCGCACAATTCAAAGTTAGACGGCACTGAACTTAGGTTTTGTTTTTTAATTTTTGCACAATTTAGACATGGTATTGGCAAATTAAATATGATGCACAGTTTACCGATCCCCCAATTAACATGTATGAAGTTACCCACACTATTTTAAGCACACATGACGATTAATTTTAACATTTAGGCCTAAAAATAACTAAACTAATGAAGAACAAAAATTAAGAAATTTGAAAGAATCTAAACATGAATTGAACACGCCAGTAATGAATGATGCAGGGAAGAATCTAGGGTGACGAAGTGAATGCGAGATGAATGAATCAATTTGAGTGCATTGTGCTTTCATTGGTGTCAACTAGTCAGAGTGTGTAAAGTTTTGAACAGTGGTAGAGGGTCATTATTTATAGTTGGCCGATTTTAGGGCAAGGAATAGCAGGTGAGTGCGGCCGCATAATTTTGTGTGCGGTCCGCACTCTTTGCATGTCACCCGCTTCCCTCTTTGTCGATCTGCGGTCCACACAATTCTGAGTGCGGCCACAGATTCTTTTGTGCGGACCGCACAATTCCTTATACGGCCGCATATCGGCCATTTCTCTGCAATTCAAACTTCAGAGAGTTTGAAATTTTGTGATCTCTAGTTGTGCGGTCGCACAATGAGTTGTGCGGACGCAAACTCTTTTCTGCTATAGCCATCAAGATTGTGCGGTCCGCACAATAAATGTGCGATCCGCAATTTTTTCCACACTTAGCATTTTTCCTGAGCACAGTTCCTGCAAAGCACACTCATTCCTGCAACATACTTCAAAACCAGTTAGCACAAAACATGACCTATCTAAAAAAGAAGAAAAAGAAAAAAAATAAAAAGAAACATGGGTTGCCTCCCAAGAAGCGCCTGATTTAACGTCGCGGCACGACGCAGATTACCATCAATCACTTGAAATGAATCAATTCCACAACGTGGCCATCATCAACTTTTCCCAAATAATTCTTTACCTGGTGACCATTGACTCTAAACACTTCATCATTTTTATTCTTCAAGTCTAATGCACCAAATGGTGTCACACTCACAACCTCAAACGGGCCACTCCATTTAGACTTCAACTTTCCTGGAAACATCTGTAACCGAGCATTGAACAATAACACAAGATCACATTCTTTGAACTCCTTGTTCTGAATATATTTGTGATGGAGGTACTTCATCTTCTCCTTGTATAAGGAAGAACTTGTATATGCATGGTACCAGAATTCATCAAGCTCATTCAATTATGCCACCCTTAAGTTGGAGGCGACATCCCACTCAAGATTTAGCTTCTTTAATGCCCACATACCCTTGTGCTCAAGTTCCATCGGAAGGTGGCAAGCTTTCCCGAACACCAACCGGTATGGAGACATTCCAATCCGTGTTTTGTAAGACGTCCTATAGGCCTATAGAGCATCATCAAGTTTCTTCAACCAATCTGTCCGATTGGGATTCACTATTTTTGACAAAATACTCTTGATCTCCCGGTTGGATAGTTCCACTTGTCCGCTTGCTTGAGGGTGATAGGGGGTCGTGACTTTGTGAGTGACACCATACTTGCTAAGCAAGGTATCAAAAGCTTTGTTGCAAAAATGCGACCCCCCATTGCTTATAACGGCCCGTGGAGTACCAAACCTTGTGAAGATATTCTTTTTCAAAAATGCCAACCACACTTCCAGATTCGTTGTTGGGTAGAGCAATGGCCTCAACCCATTTTGACACATAATCCACAGCTATCCAAATGTAGGTGTTCCCACAAGAGCTTATAAACGGTCCCATGAAATCAATACCCCTCATATAAAAAATATCAATTTCCAAGATGGTGGTGAGGGGAATCTTATTTTTCTTTGAAATCCCACTGGCCCTTTGACATTCATCACAACTCTTGACTAGATCACTTGCGTCCTTGTAGAGAGTAGGCCAATAGAATCCACAAATCAACACTTTGGCCGCCGTTCTTGCTCCCTCATGGTGACCACCGTAGGTTGAAGAATGAAAAGCCCTAGGAATTTCAACTTGTTCCTCCTCCGGAACACATCTTCTAATCACGCCATTGGTACAAATCCGGAAGAGGTACGGTTCATCCCAATAATATTCTAGGCCATCCCGTTTGAGCTTCTTCCTTTGGTTTGAAGAGAACTCATTCGGTACAATACCACTCACAAGATAATTTGCTAAATCAGCGAACCATGGTATCTCGGTCATTGAAATGGCTAGAAGTTACTCGTCGGGGAAGGAGTCATTAATTTCAACGCCGCCATATGGCCTCCCTTCCTCCTCCAAGCGAGATAAGTGGTCCGCCACTTGGTTTTCACTTCCTTTGCGGTCTTGGATGTCTAGATCAAACTCTTGCAATAAAATCACCCATCTCATTAACCGACCCGTTGAATCTTTCTTGCTCATAAGGTACCGAAGTGCTGCATGATCTGTGTGTACAATCACCTTTGTACCCATCAAGTACGGGCAGAACTTCTCTATAGCAAAAATAATAGCAAGGAGCTCTTTTTCGGTCACAGTGTAATTTACTTGGGCATCATTCATGAGCTTACTAGCATAATAGACCGGATGAAAGATCTTGTTGTCACGTTGCCCCAAACCTGCTCTGACCGCCACATCACTAGTGTCACATATGAGCTCAAAAGACAAGCTCCAATTCGGGGTGGTGATGTTAGGAGTAGTTGTCAATTTGAACTTGAGCAATTCAAATGCCTTCATGAAATCATCATTGAAATAGAATTTGGTATCTTTCTCCAAAAGCTTACACAAGGGGTTCACTACTTTGAATAAATCCTTTATGAAACGCTGGTAGGACCCCGTATGACCCAAGAAACTCCTAACTCCCTTCACGGATGTTGGAGGTGAAAGTTTAGAAATCACCTCTATTTTCGCCTTGTCGACCTCAATGCCATTCTTTGAAATTTTGTGGCCAAGGACAATACCTTCCTCAACCATAAAATGATATTTCTCCCAATTCAACACCAAGTTCATCTCTTCACATCTTGCCAAGACCTTATCCAAATTTTTCAAGCAATCATCAAAAGAATTCCCGACCACCGAAAAGTCATCCATAAAGACTTCAAGTAAATCCTCCACCATGTCCGTGAAGATAGCCATCTTACACCTTTGAAAAGTCTATGGTGCATTGCATAACCCAAATGGCATCCGCGAGAATGTGAAAGTACCATAAGGATATGTGAAAGTAGTCTTCTCTTGATCCTCCGGAGCAATAAGAATTTGATTGTATTCGGAATACCCATCAAGGAAACAATAAAAAGCATGGCCGGCCTACCTATCAAGCATTTGATCAAGGAAGGGAAGTGGGAAATGATCCTTCCTTGTGACTTTGTTAAGCTTGTGATAGTCCATACACACTCTCCACCCGATCACCGTTCTTATAGGAATTAACTCGTTCTTGTCATTGGTGACCACCGTCATGCCCCCTTTGTTTGAGACACGTTGCACCGGAGAGATCCACGAACTATCAGAAATGGGGTAAACAACCCCGACATCCAACTACTTTATGATCTCCTTTTTACCACCTCTTACATTGCTTTATTTAGTCTTCTTTGATGTTCAATGGAGGGTTTGGCATCCTCTTCCAACATAATATTGTGCATACAAAAGGTGGGACTTATACCCCGAATATCCGCCAATGTCCATCTGATAGCTTTCTTCCTCTTTTGTAGTACCGCCAATGTGGAGTCTACCTGTACGTTAGTCAAACAAGAGGAAACAATAATCGGTAAAGTAGAACAAGGGCCAAAGAATTCATACCTGAGATGTGGAGGCAATGGATTTAACTCCAAAGTGGGAGGCTCCTCGATTGAGGGCTTTGTTGGAGGAGTCTTCCAATTTTCAAGATCCAAGGGCAATTTGTGGGGTCCATAAGTGTGTGACCCCATTCCTTGCAATGAGTTCACGCATTCCACATAGCCATCTGTCTCGTCATCATCAAGGTTAAGCAAAACGGCCTCCAAAGTATCGTCAACATTCATCGCGGCACTAGTATCATCAATAATCACATTGGTCACCAAGTCCACAAATGAACACACTTCATTGCTATTCGATTGCCTCATAGATTTGCACACATGGAAAACTACCTTTTCATCACCCACCCGGAAAGTGAGCTCACCGGCTTCCACATCAACAAGAGCCTTCCCTGTAGCAAGGAAAGGTCTCCCTAGAATAATAGGCACCTCATAGTCTACTTCACAATCAAGAATTACAAAGTTTCCCGGGAGGATGAATTTATCCACACGAACCAACACATCATCAATAATAACCAATGGTCTCTTTATAGTACGATCAACCATTTGTAACCTCATAGATGTGGGTCTTGGTTTCCAAATTCTCAAAGTCTTGAAAACCGAATAGGGCATCAAATTGATACTTTCCCCAAGATCACAAAGAGATTTTGCAAAGTCGGCGCTTCCAATAGTACAAGGGATGGTGAAAGCGTCGGGATCTTCCAATTTAGGAAACATTGAGCGCACAATTGCACTCACTTGATGTGTCATCTTTATAGTCTCACAATTTATCGACCTCTTCTTTGTCACCAAATACTTCATGAACTTTGCATAACCAGGAATTTGCTCCAAAACCTCAACCAATGGCACATTAATAGATAGGATTTTCATCATGTCAATGAACCTTTTGGATTGGTTATTGCCATTTTGCTTGGCAAGCCTTTGAGGGTATAGAGGAGGAGTCCTTGGCATTGATGCCTTAGCCTTTGTCACTACCGGTTCCAGTACGTCTACAATGTGCTCCCTAGACGGGTCCACTTCCTCTTGAGTCTCCTCCACATTGTCATCAATATCAATTCTTACTTCATCATTGGCTTGCACCAAATTTTTTGGAATCTCATCTTCTTGAATCACTTGTTCATCATCCACAATTGTTCTTTGACTTGAGGTGGTTGCATCCCCACCTTTTCCACTTCTTGTAGTCACGACCATGGCATGTCCCGTGTTGTTCCCACCCTTTGGGTTCACCACCGTGTCACTTGGTAGTGCCCCTTAGGATGAGTGTTCAAAGCTTGTGAGATTTGCCCCAATTGAACTTCCAAATTGCGAATTGAAGTGTTGTGAGAGGCTAGTTGAGCATTGGAGTCAGCATTCTTCTCCATCATTTGTTTGAATATGTTCTCAATTCTTCCCACCTCACTGTTGGAAGAGCTTGGACCATTGGAAGGATAGGGAGGCGGGTTTCTTGGTTGTTGATACGTCGGGGGCCTTTGAAAGCCCGACCCCCGATTCCCTTGGTTATTGTTCCATCCCCCTTGGTTGTTGTCTCCCCAATATCCTAGACTATTGCCACCCCAATTGTTTTGGTTGCTTTGACTATTCCAATTTCCTTGATTATTTTGATTGTTCCAATTACCTTGGTTGGTACCACCACTCCAATTGCCTTGGTTATTTGAGTTCTAATTCCCTTGATTACTTTGAGATCGCCATTGTTGTTGATTCGAGCCTTGAGAGTTGTTTATTTGCCCTTGGAAGTTGTTCACATATTGTACTTCCTCCTTTTGTTCATTGTAAAATTCATCTTAGTCAAACCCACTATCTTCTTGCACATATTGTTCCGCACGATTTTGCACTTATTGACTCTTTTGCCTTCTCTTGTTTACCATCATATTGACACCCTCCATTGCATTTACTTGCTTAGGACCTTGAACTTGTTGAAGTTGAGCATTGGCTAAGTGATTCATTATAGTGGTTAACTTGGCAATTGCTTGCCCATGATCATATAATTCTTTATGTAGGTGAATCACATTTGGATCACCTTGAGGAACATTTTCTCTACTTTTCCTTGTCGACGAAATATCCTCCATTTCATCTAAGATCTCACAAGCTTCGGCATATGGTGTTGACATGAAATTTTCACTGGAAAGTTGGTTGACCATGCATTGATTGGTAGTATTGATCCCCATATAAAAAGTTTATTGAATCATAGCCTCCGTCATGTCATTTTTCGGGCACTCTTTCACCATAGTTCGGTACCTCTCCCATATCTCATGCAAAGGCTATTTGGGTTCTTGTTTGAATGCTAGAATCTCGTCTCTAAGAGTAGCCATATGCCTGGGAGAAAAGAACTTGGAAATAAATTTCTCCACCAATTCATCCCATGTATGGATGGAATGATTTGGCAACCTTTCTAACCAATCCAAGACTTCCCCCATAGAGAGAAAGGAAATAGCCTCAACCTTAAAGCATACTCGGATATGTTTGTCTATTTACTCCCCCAGCAAGTGTCCACAAATCCTTTTAAGTGTTTGTATGCATTTTGATTCGGAGCCCCGATGAAGAATCCTCCTTGCTCTAGAAATGTGAGAATAACATTTGTGATTTGAAAGTTGCCTGCCCTAATGCGGGACGCGACTATGGCACTGGCATACCCTTCATTCGGCAACACCCAGTGTGGAGCTGCTCTTGGTGGAGGTAGGGGTGGAACGGAAACATTGTCTTGAGGCGGCCGACCTCGTCTATTTGCTTGAGGTTCAAGAGGAACCTCTTCAACTTGGTCATCTTCCACGTCCACATCCTCTAAAGGCATGTTTCCGATAGGGTCATTGTTGTTGAGAGCCATTGTTTCACCTACAATTGTTTCACCAAAAAGATTAGTAACACTGAAGGAAAAGAAAACAATTCACACACAAAACCAAATATATAGCTAAATCCATTTTTATGCTCCCCGGCAACGGCGCCAAAAGATGATCTCGCCCAAGTCACACATCAAATTTGGGGTTATGAAGCAATCGATTGCAATAATAATACCCAACTATGAGTCGGGATCGAATCCACAGGGAGCGTATATGGGATTAGTAGTATGTATTTGGTCTAAGCACGTGGATTGTCTAAGTTGCACTTACACAAACGTTGTTTTGATTTTACTTCTAAAATTATACTAAGGTTTGCAATTAAAAAATATGAAACTAGAGAAAAATATTTTTGTTGTTGTTTTGCAAATATGTAAAAGGTCTAGGGCTGTGACTTCCACCTAGGTGTTTTCCTAACGGGTTGTGGGCTTTAGAGAGAGTTTTGTTGGTTGGGTGTATTATAGAAATCAACACTCGAATACCCACTCAATACCTCTCGGTAAGAGAGTGGTTTTGTCCAATTTAGCTTTCTCAAGTCCAAATGGGTATTGAACTAAATAGTTGACAAATTGCTCAAGTCAGGTTTTACTATCTCTAGGTTCAACCCTTTAATTGGGACTATCAATCTCTTGATTTGATCCCAAACTCTTGTTAGCCGAGTTTTCCTAGACTAAGTCTCTCTTTCTCAAGTAGAGACCAAGTCAAATTGGCTTGAACCAATGTTTGCAACTATTAATTCCACAATTATAGCAAGAACTAGGCTAAATAATACACACCCAACCGTAAACAAGCCCAAAATCAAATACCCATTAGGCTCGCACACTAGGGTTGGGTCACAACCCTAACTAGAAACTTAGCTACTCATAGTGGATATTGAAGAAAATAAAGAAGAAAAGATGATAAAACTCATTTTGAATGATTAATAGATGCAAATTCAATGTAAAATCAACAATATAAACTAAAGTTGCCTAAAAGAGTAAAGAAAAACGGCTACAGACTTTCTGGTATTCAAAACTTGACCTAATTTCGTGAAAATAGTCTATTTATACAAAGCTAAAATTTTCGGACAAAATTGCCCTTTCGGAGGTTTTGCGGCCGCACAATTCTGTGTGCGGCCCGCACTTTGTTTCAGCTCTTGACAGGAGTAGGATCTGTGGCCGCACAATTCTGCACTGCGGCCGCGTCTCTTGAGTTTTGCGGACCACATAGTTCTAGGTGCGGCCGCGCATTTGATTTTTGCGGCTGCACAATTATAGTGCGGTCCGCAGTTCTTGCTGGGCTTGGAGTTGGAACTCTCTGAATCTTGACTTCTGCGGCCGCACAATTATTGTGTGGTCCGAACCTTACATTGCAGCTCTGTTAATTCTTCTTCATGTTCTGCGGCCGCACACAGAATTCTGCAGTCCACACTTTAGCTTTTTGTGCTTGATTTTTGTCCTTGTTTCGAAGCACTCCTCTTGAGTTTGATTTCATCGTAATGGCTCATTTTCCAATACTCATGCAAGTAAGCATATTTTATCAGTTTTCGGGAATACCTTTAAATATTTTTTATCTAAAACAAAAGTCAAAAGGTGCAAATAAGTAGTCAAAATTTCCACTTATCAGTCTTCACCTGGAGAAATTGGCGCTCGCTTTGCTAAGCGCCCCCAGGAAGTTAAGGCCGTATTTTCAATGCCATCACATATGTGTCGTAAATACTTACCCATTTAGGAACATAATGCACAAACCCGAGCTATTGGGATGATTGGCCAAATGGGCCTTGGAAATTAGCGGGTACGATATCGAATATCGACCCCGAACAACCATCAAAACTCAAATTTTGGCAGACTCCGTAGCCGACTTCACGCCGGCCTTAATACCCAGAGTCGAAAAGGAATTGTTATTAACCTCGAGGACCTCTTCGGGAATCTAGACCCCCTTTACGGACGGTGCTTCGAACGCAAAGGGGTTTGGACTCGACATCGTGTTGAAGCCGCCCACGAGTAACGTAGTTAGGGAAGCTATTAGAACTATGAAATTGACTAACAATGAGGCCGAATATGAGGCCATGATCACAGGTCTCGAATTGGCTAAAAGCCTGGGGGCCGAAGTGATTGAAGCCAAATACAATTCCCCTCTCGTGGTAAATCAAGGCAATGGAACATTCAAAGTGAAAGAAGAACAAATGCGAAGATACTTAGATAAACTACAGGTAACACTACATCGATTCAAGGAATGTACCCTACAACACGTGCCCTCAGATCAAAATAGTGAAGTCGATGCTCTGGTTAACTTGGGGTCGTCAGTTGATGATGATGAATTTAGCTCGGGAACAATCGTATAACTCATGAAATCGGTAGTGGAAGAAGGCCATGCCGAGGTAAACTCTACAAGTTTAACTTGGGACTGGAGAAAAGCTACCCTTAGATCCAAAAAAATCAAAAGCTCTGCTCACGAAGGTGGCCAGGTTTAGCCTGTCTGAAGATAATACCATGTTCAAAAGAACGTTCGATGGCCACTCGCCATATGTTTGTGACCGAGAGACACCAAATATGTTTTGAGGAAAGTTCACAAAGGCACCTGTTGGAATCATTCGGGGGCAGAATCGTTGTTTCATAAGATAATCAGAGCCGGGTATTACTGGATCGACATGGAGAAAGATACGAAGGAGTTGGTGCAAAAATACAATGGCTGTCAGAGGCACGCACTAATGATCTGCCAACCCGGGGAGTTTCTACACTCGGTCCTGTTAGCATAGCCATTCATGAAATGGGGAATAGACATCGTCGGTCCCCTACCATGGGCACCCAGTAAGGCTCAATTTATACTATTTATGGCCAACTATTTCTCTAAATGGGTTGAAGCTCAAGCGTTCGAGAAGCTCCAATAAAAAGAAGTAATCGACTTTATTTGGGACCATATAATATGTCGATTCGGTATACCGGCCGAGATAGTATGTTATAACGGGAAGCAGTTCATCGGCAGCAAGGTCAGCAAATTTTGCGAGGACCATAAGATCAATAAGATCTTTTCAACATCCTATCACCCTAGTGGGAACATGCAGGCAGAGTCGACGAACAAAACAATCCTTCAAAACCTTAAGAAAAGGTTGACCAATGCCAAAGGGAAGTGGAAGGAAATCCTGCTCGAAGTCTTGTGGGCATATCGTATGACCTCAAAATCCAGTACCGGGGCCACCCTATTTTCGTTGGTCTACGGTACCGAAGCACTAATACCGGCCGAGGTGGGAGAACAGAGCCTCAGGTTCCGATATTCAACCGAAGAATCAAACGACGAGGTCACTCTAGTCTGGTTGGCCGCCCAAAAATAGCAGATAAAAAGATATTACAACCAAAGAGCCAATCTCCGAAACTTTAACATCGGGGACTTGGTATTAAGAAGAGTAACACACAACACCCTAAACCCGAACGAAGGGAAGTTAGGACCGAACTAGGAAGGTCCGTATCGAGTTATCGGGATTACCGGTAAAGGTTCTTACAAACTCGAAGCGGAAAACGACACACAACTACCAAACAACTGGAACGTCACCCACTTAAAATAATGCTACTGCTAAGGTACGCCATCATTCATTTTCTTTTATTTATTTTATTTTGGCTAACACTTGTAGGCAACAGCCAAAGGAGAATGTAGCTGATTAGGCCTGAAAGTATGTGTTTCACTCTTTTACCCTTGAACCGATTTTATCTCAAATTAGTTTTCTGGAAAGGTTCTTAATGAGGCAATAATAAATCGTGCTAACTTAGAGTCGAAGACTGGTTTTAAATCGGAGTCAATGGTCGCATCAACAGTATCCGATTCCACTTGAAGACTGATCTCAAATACTGGGGGCCATCACCCTCGGGTCATAATTTTTAGTAAGGAAGGAAACTTTGTGCTCGAACAGTCTAGGCTCGGTGGTTAGGATTCATTGTAAGGGCTAAACGGTCAAATGAATCGTGCCGGCATAGGTCACCCAAGCCACAACACGAGCTTTTATGCAATCTTGTACGTTACACATAGAAATGAAAGAAAGTTTTTACCTTGCTAACAAACACTCTTTGCTTCTTAAAAGTATCGAGCCCAAGTGTTATTCCTACCCGAGAACTATCGAGTCCAAGGGCCACCCCTATCCGAGCCCAAAGGGCTAACCCCACTCGGGGACTGCCGTCCTTGATAGATTCGAATGGCTCGGGTTATCAAAACCAGGAGGCACAAAACCTATTAGGTAATTCCCAAACCTAAAAGGCTATGACCACCCTAAAACGGTTCGGAGATGTCCGAACCCGTAATGAAAACATAAGGCCTTCAACAAAATTCCAAACTTGTTCAAAGGTTACCCTTGGCAAAGATATAGTCTAAAAACCTTTAAACGAGTATCTTGGGGAAAACTTCTAGTCATTCCGAGCCCGCATACGTTTCAAGCAAAACTTGTACCAAGGACGAGTCTTGTTCGGACCTCAAAAAATGACTTATTAGTACGTTTGATTCCGTGCTAAGGCATTTGAAATATTTGCAATTAGGATACTAAAAATAATAGACTTCAAAATTGCCAAAAGGAAAAAACTTTATATACATTCCGGAATGTCTTTACAAAGGCCAGTGAAAATGGCCTCAACAAAATAAATGTACAAGATACAAAAACAAAGACAAAAAATCCTAAGGCATCTACGCCTGATCTTCACCAGGACCCGACTCGTCACTAGAGTCGCCAGCGCCTTCTTTATCTTCAGGTTCTCTGGAGCCCTCGGAGCCTTCTTCATCGTCGGGTTGAACTAGCTTCTTGGACTCGACCTTAAGTCTTTTCGTCTCTTCAAGCTCGGCTGATATGTCGAAGCCTCGGGCATGGATCTCCTCAAGGGTCTCCCTCCGGGATAGCCACCTCATGCACTCAGCAGTAGTCTTCAGGTGAGCCTCGACTGCTTCAACATCAGCCCTATACTAGGCCACCATCCCTTCAACATCAGCCAAGGTTTCTTTCGACTTGGACCTCGCCATTTCAAGCTCCTTGCCAAGGGAATCTCGTTCGACAATGGCCTAACCCAATTGAGCTTCAAGGTCCTCATTTTGTCGAGCCCGAGCATAGGCTTTCTGTTTCGCCACTCAAAGTTGAACCTCCACCGATGCCACTTGTGCCTGGGTGGTCTCCTTCTTCGAAGCCAGCCAGTCCATTTTGCACTTCCAAATATCGGCCATGGCTTGGACCTCATTCATTTCAGGTCGGAGTTGGTCGATCCAGTCAATCTTCTGCTGAACCTGCGAGGTTTGGTCGTTAGTCGCCATGGCTAGGTCTTCATTGCTAACTTCAAAAACCTTTACCTTTTCCACCAAGTCGGCATGCTCCTTCTGAGCCGCATCTAGCTCGGCCTGGAGGTTCTTGATGACCCTTTCGTGTTGCTCGCTGAGAAGCTTATACATGTCTCTTTTCTCGGCAAGCTCCTTGACCTCAGCCTCTAGCTGGTTAACCTCAGTCTAGTACCGAAGAAAGCTTTCATGATAGGGTACCGAGGCCTACAAAAGGGTAAAAGAAAAGAAGATATGAGAAATATCAAGGGCTAAGTCAAAGGTCAAAAGAGCATAATGATGTCTTACCCGATTCAGTTCCTACTACACCTCATTGAACAGGCACGACACGCCTACCTCATTCATTTTCGCATGGTCTTCTTCGGTCACTAGGCATCGAAGGTGGCTCGCTACTCCCACAGGAGAAAACATAACTCGGTCATCCTCCGGGACAGTGATGATTATCGACCTCTTACGATCGGGGTCCGCACTAGGGGCGGGGAACTGGTTGACTAAATTTAGGCTCGAGTTTAGCCCTCAAACTTCTGAAGACGGATCCTTTCTCGACACTTCCAAGTCGCCTAACCCGAAAAAGTCTTCCAAGATGGACGAGTCCACACCGTAAAAAAAGGAACGAAGGGGATCGTCTACGCCATGAGCCCCTTCGTTAGAATTCTCCTTCCTCGCCTCGGCTTCTACGAGCATAGACTCAATATAAGAGGGGGTCCCTGAGATCTCAATCACGCCGGGCACTTCCTTCAGTGCAGAACCGACATCTTGGGAAGTTTCACCCCGGGGATCCGCGTCAGCTTTCTGAGGTGGAGGGGGTCGGTCTCACGACTCTCGCCCTCGAATACCTCCCAATCCCCGGGATATGTGGTCGTCCCGTGAGTTACGGAGATAGACTCATCCTCTGGCTCATCCCTAAGCCAAGGAGGGAGTCAAAGGCATGCACATGGGAACTGGAGCCCCTCATGGGCTTGCAGAGCGCTCACTTCTTCGATTTCTTCGCCTCGGAGCTCGGGGAGCCCGAGGGTTTTCTTTTTCTCTTCTTCTTTCCCTTTGTGGAAGCAATAGAGAGATCAAAGGGTGGGGGCACATATTCATCCCTTTCCGAAGGTCTAAGTACGGTGGTCTTAGGCAAACCTACAATGATAAAGAGAAGGGGTTAGCATAATAATATCTTAGAGTAGTAATGGAGAATAATGATTTAAGAATGTGAAAGATGACAATAAATGACATTCAAGTAATAAATAGAGCTAGGTTCACCTGACAAAAGTGAGATTTTACACCGATCCTTCTGACAATGATGGATAATGATAAGCACTTGAATATTCCGATTCTTCTTTGATCGGGGGAGAAAGATAGAAAAAGAGGTGTAAAGGTAAGGCTTGTATGTATTCAATAGAATCTTCACAGAGAATGTCAATGTTATTCTTTACAAAAATGTTCAATGACCCTTCTAGAGCTACATCCCTTCCTATTTATAAGAGTGCATGGGCCACAATACCAAAAATAATACAACATAAGGGAATATTTACTGAAATATTATCTAGGGAATCTAAATCCTTGAACTAGCTGTTACTGCGCGCCGAGGATGGGTGCTTGCCCTCATCCTCATCTTTTATCGGGCCACCTCGGCCTTGATGAGGATCTGCCTTCTTCACGTGACTTCAACCTTTTGAATCAGATTGATATATCATATCGTTGACACGTCACAGTCTTTAAAGACTTTATCTCTGTTGACCTGATCAACATATGACATGAAGTTTTTCGCCCATACAACCACGTGTCTTCAAAAAATTTCACTTATACACAAAGCCACCTTTGTATTTTATAAACATACGAAATATTTAAGAATGTTCACGCTTGAGATAAAATTTACTGTCCCCATGCAGTCAAGAACAATGTGGCAAAATTTTCACCACTAACTAGAATCGAACAAGAAAAGAGGACAGGTGTGTTGTGGGATTTAACTTGTGCGAGTCTCATCTGTGGTCTTACAAATGTACATAATTACACGTGGAAAGACCAAGGAATATCCGGAGTTGTGAACCACAACTTGTGGGAGGAAATCGTGAGTACGAAATATTTCCATCTGCCACCACACGATTATTTAACACTAGTCTTCATACCTCTTTCTCGGTATTTTAGTCCCTTTATCTCTTGTATTCAGTTTATTTATAACACGTCATTAGCCTGAGTCTCCTATTCTATACTGTCGTACTTGCGCAAAGCACAATTAATATTATTTTTTTAGTTAAGATCAAAATTGTTTGAACTTAGTAGATCGTATTTCTTTAATATATTTTAGTTGTCATCTCATTTATCGATATAATATATCTAATAATAAAATATTTATTAAATTAAAAAGATGACTAATATAGTTATCGAATAACTTTTTTATTATGTAATTTTTATTCTATAATCCAACGTTTAGTATTATTATATTCTTAATATAAATTTGTATTAGTGTATTATTTTCTATAATAATTTTTTCCGCTACTTTATTTTTAATATAACATAGAATATATATATTTTGTTACTCTTTAAAAAAATTACTTTTAAATTTTATTCTATTGACTCAATTTTTAATTGTGTAAATTTATCAATAATATTATTTAATGTGTCAGCCTAATAATAAGCCACTTGACATTGCTCAAGACAATGCTCCAAGAGTCCAAAATTCGGAAGCTCTTCGAAAAAAAATCTCATGCATTTTAATGCAAGAAAAGCCAAAAATTAATTATATCTCCTAAAATTTTGGTAACCGATACATATGCAATAACTTGTTTTTCACCCTAGATTTTGGCTATATTTTTAATTGATTATCTCCTAAGATTTTTTCTTTACATTAATTAAAAAAAATATTGTATTACTTATTTGATGAAAACTTATAGCTTTCAATTGGATCTTAGGTTACAAATATTGTTATAAAAATAGATACTTATTAATTATTTTTTCTTTACACTAATGAAAAAAATATTGTATTACTTATCCTATCCCTTTTAAATTTGTTAATTATGCTAAGTGTTTTGTTCCATGCAGTTTTTTATTTATTAATTTTTTTAATATTTTATTTATTTATTTTGCTTTTTAAAATTAGAAATTTTCTGGTTATGACACTTGTCATCCTATCCTTGAATTTTGCTAAGTATTTTATTTATTTATTTGCTTTATAAAATTGAGATTTTTCTGATCATCATCTCCTTGTAATGACTTAACTAAGGTTGATTTATCCTTGCACGGAATTCGTTTGTTATTCTGGAGAATAATTTCTCTCCTCACTGTTTTACAACCTTTTTAATTGAAATTATGTAAAAAAAAATATCAATAATGAGGATATGTTAGAGAAAATGTTCTCCAACTTTTAAGTTGCTCGATACTTAGAAAAAATGTACATTTAGTGCTTTTTCCACTTACCTTCTTTCCATTTTTTCCTTCTTTTCCCATCCTCTGCCTTGTATAAAGAAAGGACTATTATGACTATTTCCAATTGGGATTTGCCCAGAAGAGGTAATTTTTAATGCCTTCGCTCGTAAGGGCCTGACGCAAACTTGCCTCTGTGGAGAAACAAGCAAAGAGAAAAGAAATAAACCATTATTTGGCCTTTGCAAAATGGTAGTCCAAATTTCTAAAGCAGATCTTGTTATTGAAGGAACCAAGAGAAAGACGAAAAAAAGCATACAGAGGAAGCGTAGAAGTTCAGGCACAGACCTCTGTCAGTTTTTCTGTGCATCAAATTATTACTCTCCCTTCTAAACTGAATATATTAAAAATACTCCCTTCTACAGTACACCACTTCGTCTATAAAGGGCGGGAATGAATCTCAGATTGATTTCAAAATAAACAAGTCCTAAACAAACAAAAAAAGAAAGCTTAAAAAGGGTGCCATGAAAAAAGTGTAGACTCTGCGGTGTTTCCATTCTGCATCACATGCGCACTTGGGTCCTTTTCGGTATTCGAAAATATTATCTTCAAACCCAGAGGAAAACCCATTAAAAACTGTCCGAAAAGAATAAAATAATCCCTTTTTCTTTAATGCATAGAGAGTTCCTTCCTCTGTCGTTGGAGTAATTGTTACCTAAACACTTTAACTGACATTCCCAGATCTTTGACTGAGTTGGTCTTTTAATTGGTTCTGCAGTTCTGTTATCTCAACACCCACTAACGCCAAACTCTTCTTCTTTCATATACAGTAGTTAATAGTATTGGTTCCAACTTCCAACTTCCCATTTGATTTTCTTGGTCTACACTCAGGTGTGCTGTTATTCTTCTTTGTTTCTTTTTTTAGTTATTCGTATGACCAAACCTGGATCTAATTTCATTGGTTCTGTTGCTCGAGAATTCTCATTTTAGTCATTCGTTCATGTTTCTGTCCTTATATTTAATAATATATGTGGAGCTAGGATTTTTAGTTTATGGTTATTGAATGCTTTGTTCGGAATAAATTATTTATACATATTGAGTGGATCTTTTAACACAAATATATGGTCTGAGGCTCTCTGAGCCAAGATTCTTCGAACCCGTTAGCAGAACTGTAGATGTGTTTTGTCATTTTGGAGATTTAGTGGATTCTTTTTTGGATGAGTGTTGTTTATTGTATAATTTGAGTAATGGGGTCTTTTGCTTTGTTGAGATGTTTATCTTTTTGGTATGTTTGGTTTCAGTTCTATTTGAGTCCAAGATACATATTCGTTAGTGGAGTGGATTCGAAGGAAAGCTGAAAGAATGCGAAGCCAAGTTATCATTTGTTTGTTGAATGACTATACATGTATATTGTTTTCGTCTAGGAAGGGATATAAATGAAAAGTATTTTGCTTCCTCTCGCTTCTCAGTTGTTATCTGGACCACTTACCAGAAAAGTTTTTAATTTGGTCATTTAATCAGTTATTGAATAGTGGTGTCAATTATATGCAGGTGGGCATTGAGGGATGAGGTTGTAGGAGATTTACTTGGTTGTTTGAGATGGAGAAGAGGAACTGGTTGTGGAAAAGGAGACCTACTGAGAAGAGCCTTGGGGAAACTGAGAGTTGTGGTTCATTGTCTTCACATTCAGAGAGACACTCTGATGAGCAGGTACAAGCCAAAAAGAAAGAGATTCTTTGTTCATAGGTTGTCTTGATAATCCTATAATTAGTTGTGCTGATACGTCACACACTTGATAAAATACATTGCTGATTTCTCACAGCCACATGCTTAAAGCTTTATATGAATGATTTCGAACTGATAATGCTAGAGCGAAATATGCTGCTCAAATTTTCATAGTTAAAAAGTGTTAAAGTTATATACTATGTATTAAATTTATGCACTTGTGTAAATTTTAAGTTTTTATCAACTCAAGATCTGTATTCAAAGATTCCAGTTCTGAAGCCATGCATCAGATCCAATATAGGTGCGAAAGACTTCAGCATGGAGCTGATTATGTCAGTCCCACATATAGTTAAGCAGCCAAACATCTTTCATCATCTGTGAAGAGTATCTATCTAGAGAAAAGAATAATGATTGGCAATTCGCTTAATTTGCAATTTGCATTTTTAGCTAAGTATAATAATGATGGACACATCCCAAATTTGATGCCGTTGTGCGCCACACTCCTAGTCTAGAGATCAATGCACAAGTTAGAAGCTATTCAGTGCTGGAAGGAGATGGTGTACAGAGAAAGCGCCTGAGGGTTTCATAAATGACCGATGCTGTGTACTTAGATTCAAGGACTATAGTCTTGAAACATTAGCAGTGAATGTTTCTGCTTTTGACAAGTAATTCTAATTCAAAAGCAATTCTATTGCAAAAACAGAAGGACTCCAAAAAGGGGCAAATGATTATAAATGCGTGTGCATAAGCATAGAGTAGGCAAAAGTTAGAAATGTCAAAGCCAATCAACCCAATGTTAATCATGTTACCTGTAAGTCCTTGAAAGCAAAAGTATGACTCAAGTAATTTTCTTCCTGATATTGCCGCCGTTCACTTGTTATCATAATTTATGCCACGCTCCTGGCGCCTTTACTCCTGTTTTGTTTTCTGCTTGCCTCTTCTTCCTGGCTGTTTCCTGTGTGCTTCTTGTTGACTTGAATTTTCTCACTTCAACACTTGCAAATCTCTGTTACTTGAAGCAGGATGCATTAAAAGAAACTCCAGATCATGACAACCAGTCACCGGAAGTAACCTCAAAAGCTGCAACTATTGATCATGAAGCAAAGGAAAGTCCTAGGAAGTTGATAGAAAAGTTATCAGCTGCTATAGTCAATGTTAGTGCCAAAGAAGACTTAGTTAAGCAGCATGTTAAAGTAGCAGAAGAAGCTGTTGCAGGTATCTTCCACCATGCCCTTTCTTCCACAGTTCTGAATGCGATCTTAGAAAGTGTCTAGACTATTTCCAGTGCTTTTTCTGTGCATGAATCACATGTGGAAATACTTTTCTGGAACTTGAGCGTCTTTCTTTACTTTCCAATCAATCGTGTATTTTTGTCTCTTGATTAGTTCCATGTTCTTTTTGTAATATTTGGTAGGTTGGGAAAAGGCAGAAAATGAGGTTGCAGTTCTAAAGCAGCAACTCGAGGCAGCTGTGCAGCAGAACTTGACTTTGGATGTTCGCGTCAACCATCTTAATGGTGCTCTCAAGGAATGTGTCAGGCAGCTGAGACAAGCGAGAGATGAGCAAGAGCAAAGAATTCAGGATGCTGTGGAAGAGAAGAAAAAAGAATGGGACTCTGTGAAAGCTGCACTTGAAAATCAGCTACTTGAGCTTCAGACACAAGCTGAGGCTAGTGGAACTGGTTCTCCTGTTTCTACTGATCCGGATGTTCTTGTGAGGCTTGAGTGTCTAGAGAAGGAGAACACAGCTCTTAAACTCGACCTTTGTTCTCGTTCAGAGGAGTTGCAAATTACGACCATAGAGCGTGACTTGAGCACCCAAGCAGCTGAAACTGCTAGCAAGCAGCAGCTAGAGGGCATAAAGAAGGTGACCAAGCTTGAAACCGAGTGTCGAAGATTACAAGCCTTGGCTCGCAAATCATCCCTACTCAGTGACCAAAGATCCTTTGATAGCCACATGATGCACAAACTGGAAACAAGTGAATGGGAACAAAGTTGCTCTGATTCATGGGCATCAGCACTAATTGCTGAGCTCAATCAATTTAAGAATGATAAAGCCATGCCTAAAACTCTTGTTGCCCATTCTATGGAAATTGACATGATGGATGATTTTTTGGAGATGGAGAGACTCGCTGCAGTATCTGAAACTGTGAATAAAGCCTCTTCACTTACATGCGATGCTGTTGCCCATGACTCCCCAATTGAAGAGAATCCCCTGGAAGCAGAATGTGAGGCCATTTCACAAAGGGTAGCCGAATTAGAACAAAAGCTGGAGAAGATTGAAGCAGAGAAAGCTGAACTGGAGAATGCTTTATGTGAGAGCGAAGATGCCCTTAAGGTGTCCGACTTGCAGCTTAAGGAAGCTCAAATCAAGATAGAAGAGCTGCAGAAGGAGCTAGATGTAGTGAATGAGTCAAAAGCGTTGCTTGAGGTTCAACTCTTTGGCATGGAAGTAGAAGCACGGACTATGTCAACAAATATTGATTCTTTAAAGACAGAAGTTGAAAGAGAACGATCCTTGTCATCTGCTCTTAAGGTGTCCGACTTGCAGCTTAAGGAAGCTCAAATCAAGATAGAAGAGCTGCAGAAGGAGCTAGATGTAGTGAATGAGTCGAAAGAGTTGCTTGAGGTTCAACTCTTTGGCATGGAAGTAGAAGCACGGACTATGTCAACAAACATTGATTCTTTAAAGACAGAAGTTGAAAGAGAACGATCCTTGTCATCTGCTCTTAAGGTGTCCGACTTGCAGCTTAAGGAAGCTCAAATCAAGATAGAAGAGCTGCAGAAGGAGCTAGATGTAGTGAATGAGTCGAAAGAGTTGCTAGAGGTTCAACTCTTTGGCATGGAAGTAGAAGCACGGACTATGTCAACAAACATTGATTCTTTAAAGAAAGAAGTTGAAAGAGAACGATCCTTGTCATCTGATATGGAAACTAAGTGCCACGAATTGGAAATTGAACTAAGAAGAAAATCTCAGGAAGCTGAACTTCAGAAAGCTTCTAGTTCAAATGGTGAATCGAAAATAAAGCAGGTAAGGTTTATCTCAATGAATTCGTTTTCTGTTATTGGAAAGTCTTGAAACTTTTCTTGTGCATGTGAAGAGAGAAGAAAGAGGAAATAACTGATCAATTCTGAACTTTTCTATAAGCAGGAAGATTTAGCTGTAGCTGCTGACAAGCTTGCAGAATGCCAGAAAACAATTGCATCTCTTGGCAAACAGCTTCAATCATTAGCTACTTTAGAAGATTTCTTGATAGACACTGCAAATCTTCCTGGATTTTCTGGGGGAGGACCAGTTGTGGCTAGAGCTAGTGGAGAGGAATGGAAGTTGCATGTAAATGAGACATTTACCCAAAG
>AWOL01S0119203.1:10304-23449 GCA_000715115.1 Nicotiana otophora
CGTTATTTTAAATATGTAAATTTTATTTTAAAAAATTTAAATTATCTATATCTCAACCGATTCCACGCCTTTGTACTCTGAACACTTCATATAAAAATGAGACAAAGCGAGTACTAGTTTTTCAATTGCAAACAATAATAGCTATGATTTAATCCCAAGTTGGAATTGACTATATGAATTGTTAATGTCCATATTACTCTATTTTAATCCGTCTCAATCTAATATTATTTAATTTGAGTGCAGGTGGTCCAAAATTGCTCAACATTTGCCAGGAAGAACTGACAACGAGATAAAAAATTACTGGAGAACTCGAGTGCAAAAGCATGCCAAACAGCTAAAATGTGATGTCAATAGCAAACAATTCAAAGATACACTACGTTATCTTTGGATGCCAAGGCTAGTTGAAAGAATTCAAGCTTCTTCCAATTCCGCCGCTGCTGCCACCAACAACAATAACAACAACGACAGTAACAACAATAATAATAATTCAAGCACGAGCGTCACACAGGAGAATTCGAGTGTAACAGCTTCATCAGAAAACTCAATGGGGACACAAGTTTCGCCAGTTTCAGACATATCTGATTGTTGCTACAATAATTACCCTATTAATCAAAGTGATTATGGAGAATTCTTGATTAGCCCCACAGGTTACTTTCAAAATGGTGCATTAGACTTCAGGACAGTGAATGATAATAATCAGCAAAACATTATCAGCCAATGGATGGAGGGTACAGAAGATGTTTCAGACAATTTGTGGAATATTGAGGACATGTTGTTTTTACAGCAGCAACTCAACAATGATGTCTGAGGTTTAAACAAAATTAGAGTTAATTGAAGTGTAGAAATAAAAAATTACGGTTATCACTCATTATAATTCACCAAAAGATAGGAATTTTTCTTTTTTCTTTTTTGTGAGATATATTTTTGCTAGTCTTTGTGAAGAGATATATACATGCAGAAGTAATCATGTAATACAATCTTAGAATTTATTTTTCTTTTTTTGTAGTTAAGGGGTTGAAAGGATTTGTAACATTTAATTTGCTTCTTGTTAAATTTTATTCTTTAAATGGACAATTTCTTTTATGACTGCAGAGGCGGAACAATCCTTTGGGTAGAGAGGTTACCGGTCCCAGTATCTTCAAAAACAAATGTGTGCATATTTGTATATATATCTTAAATAACGTGTACTATATTTTTTGACTGATGTCCTAAGATTCAAATCTTCGATACGTTACCGATTTAAGGAGCACAACTTCACTTTTTAGTAGACTGATTTGATTCCGACTCCATAATTTGCTCAAAGTCTTATTAAACAACGGTGCCCCCTCCTTTTGAATTCTCAGTCGGCCTATGAACAATTGGAATAGAGGATTCATATATTTTGTTTTCCCGAGGAATTAGGAAGATAAAAGAAAGAAAAGCGGAAAAGGGGATACCGAGTGCTATATACTGTGCTTTCATTTTTCCTAGCTTTAACAATACTACGAGGGGTCGTTTGGTTGGTAATCAAGTTATCCCATGATTAATTATTTCGAAATTAGTTATTCTAACCTTCATAGGGATAAAAAATACTATAATCCAGGAATAACTAATCCAGAGATTAATTATCCTCGATTTTATTATAATCAAATGTGGGATAAATCATCTCAAATTTAATCTTGGGACTAATTATTTCTTATTACTAATACCGAATGAGCCCTAACTGTATACTGATTTTATCAAGTCTTCATCTTGTTTTCTTTTAATAATAAACTTAATTATGATTGCATTAAAAGAAGGGATAAAGAGAAAAAAAGTTATTACTGTAGAATGAATATAATAATCTCTAAAGAGGGTGTATAATTGGTTTCACTATATATGTTTACTAATAAAAATGTCGTTGTTGCTTGTTATTCTAATCTTAGACTCAAGTCATGGAATTTTAGAAATTAAACATAGTCTATGGGGCCTGAACCAGATTATTAGTGGAGAATTAAAAAGATAGACCATTGTCCTTATTCTAGAATCTGCAAAAGGAGAAATAAGTACACAACAATGATTAAAGGAGAAGTGAAAATATTCTAAATTCTATAGTACTCCATTATTTATAAATAACTAATTTCTGGTTGTTGCAATAAGGGACGGAGACGGGGTTCTAGTTACGAATTCAACAGAATTTTGTAACCGTGTTAAGAAATTTACTTAATATGTGCATATAATTAATTCAAATTCCAGTAAATTGCCCTTTTTAGAATTCAAAATCGATGACTTAAATTCTGGATCCGTATTTAACCGCAATTCTCTTATTAATATAGTGTTTCCCCAATACTGTAATCTTATCATATAATCGTATGAATGCTACCTGAGTGGCTTCAAATGTCACTAATGACTAATTTATGAGAATATTTTAAGAACAAATCTCAAATTCGTTTCTGATTTGGCCTTATTTTTCTGCTGTCGTACAAACAAAGTCTCTTGGATTTATTTTTGTTTAATTAGGTTTAGGCCAATAAACTCGGCCTTTCCAATAAAATACTACTCATATACTATTATTATTTTATTTTAATTAGCAAGCTCATACACATATAAAACTACAAACAATTAAAAAAGGAAATAAGAATATTTGTACTACAGGTGCCCTTGTTGCAAAGAAGCCATCAAAGTGGTCCCAAAATTAAAAGAGGTGTTATTGTTAAGAGATATCCACGTAAAGTATACCTATTAGTAGGTTTCCTAACTAAAGCAGCCATAGGCCATATCTGCAAATTAAATTTAAAACTTTACCGGTTCCTCTCAATTCTTTCTACCCTCTCGCCACGTATACATTTTTCATCTGTATTTTGGTGTGCAAGGATTTAGTTGCTCCTCTCTTAACCAGAGGTCTTTGATTCGAGTCCTGATATAGAAAAATATTAGAGAGCGCTTTTCCCGAATGGGTCTCTATCCGATATGAATCGGAATATAGTCAGACTCCAATACAGGTACCGGACATCGGGTAAAAAACCAAAATAAAAACAAACACATGACACATAACTTCATAAAATAATTATTACTAAATTATAATTAAATTAATATGTATATTTTTTTACCTTAATTTATTATACTACGATAAATTAGTCTGAATTGGTAAAATTATTCGATGCGAATAAGTTTTTATATTGTCTCGGAAAATATTTACTGAGAATTGATATTAGTATATATTTTAGCATAATTTATTACTAAATTATAAGAAATTAATATGGTTTGTTCATACAAAGTCTATGTAATATTTTTCTCATGCCTATCCCGTAGCTTCCAGAGAGCCCATCCTTTACTTATTTCATTTTCACTCTAAAACAATTATTGCAAATGAAGTTGAAGTTCTTTTACTTTAAAAAAAAAATAATAATAACAAAAAAAAAAACTACAGCAACCAGTAATTTTTTTTTCATGATTTGCATTAAGAGATTAAATGGACACCATCTTTTTAATAACAGTCCTCGGCCAAAATATATCAAATAACATATACTAGTAATTAAATAAGATATATAATTAAGCTAGAAGGCAACTTACGGGTTCAATGAATTCGGTGTGTATCCAAAACTTTATATTTATATTATGAAAATTCACTAAAAGATGTACAAATTTAAAATTTAAAATTCAACTATTTACACTTAAAATCATCTTAGAATTCAATTCTAATAAAATTCAAATTCTGAATTCGCCCTTAACTGATTGATGTGCTTCTCTTAATTCGTAATGCTCTCTCATTTATCTCAAAAATCCATTGCGTGAAGGTATTTGTTGAAAGGGAACTTACGAAGAATACATTTTCTTGTTCAAATCTCATTAGCACAAGTTGTATTGTGGTAAAGAAAAGGTATTCTCTATCATTACTAATTCCATTTTTTGGGGGGTTTCTTGTTTGACATAGAATTCTTTTCGAACCCGTAATAGACAATGGAATTTTTATCATACCATTTCCACTATTAGAAAGAACGTCTTTGTCTCCAACAGTGTTATCAGAACACTCTTGCTTTGTTTTTTATCCGATGTTTTAATACCTGCGTTAGAACTCGATTAATATGGATTGTGGGAATAATTACGTTCAACACATTTCCTTATTATCCCAAACACGCTATTAGCGAAGTTTATTATTTAGCAAAAAATTAAGAAGTGTTATTACAGCGTGGGACTGATCTTAACGATTTAGTCCCTAAAAGGTCTTTGCGGAATATTAAGAAAGCAAATAAAGGTGGTTCACTCCAGAAATAGTTTTCGCGCTCATCATAAGTATGTGAGTCCCAGGTGCTCCCATATTTAGCTAGTGTATGCGCCACTTGGTTCCCTTCACGGTAGATGTGCCTAACGACCGGTTGGTCCATTGCGTCGAGAAGGAACCTGCAGTTATGTAGAAAATTAACGTAAGCTTTTATTATCTTATTTGTTATTTAATAAGAAAATCAGTACCGGCCAGTCTGTCTCCATTATTAGTGATATTCGTTCTTTTGTGAAAGCGAGTTTCAAGCCTTTGAGTAGTGCAATTATTTTTGCATGTATTGGCGATGAGGCCACTATGTATAGCTAGAGAATCCATCAATCCAGTTTCCGTGGGAATTAAGATTTTTATTCTAAGTTTTTTATGTACACGCTCTAATTAAATGATGAACCATGTTTTCATTTTCGCAAGAATATACAATCGAATGACTCAGAAGCGTATGTATTTTTTAATTATACACTGTATTGTCTGAATGAGGCATGCTACAAGAGTGTATACATTTAAAAAAAATTAGAGAACCCCTTTAACTTGAAATATTTAAAGTAAATATATATATAATGAGGCATGCTACAAGAGTGTATACATTTAAAAAAAATTAGAGAACCCCTTTAACTTGAAATATTTAAAGTGAATATATATATATATTGTCAAAATCAGTAGTTCAAATCAGTGTTATTGACCAGTTTAGGTTGAGCATTCGTCAATGGAGGTGGAGAGAAGAGAGAAGAGAGAAGAGAGAAAAAGGTTTGGAGCTGAAGGTGTAAAATGAATACTTCTATTCCTTTTCACTATCTTTTTGTTAATATACAATTACATTGTAATTCTATAGCTAATTGACAACTGTCATTTTCTAACCAACTTATTTACTTCTACTAACACTACTAGAAATTCGGTAAAAACCGACCAAAAAAACCGACCAACGTTGGTCGGTAATGGCCAAAAACCGACCAAAATACGATCATTTATGTGTTGATGGTATTTTTGTGGTCGGAAAGGTATACCGACCAACTTTGGTTGGTCAATTAAATTCAAAAAAAAAATTATTGCAAAAAAAACCGACCAAAGTTGGTCGGTATTTTAATTATGTAATAAAAAGATTCACCATCTGAGAATCGAACCGGGGTCTGTACTGTGGCAGGATACTATTCTACCACTACACCATTGGTACATTTTGTTTTAAAACCGTCTTTTATTTGATTTATACTCTTTAATTGTATTTTTGCACGAAAATAATCGACCAAAGTTGGTCGGTTTTATTAAAAAGTAAAATTACCGACCAAAGTTGGTCGATTTTTTTAAATGACCGGCCGAATTAACCGACCAATTTTGGTCAGTTTTTTTAATATTAATTTTTATTTATTTTAATTGAAAAATCGACCAAAGTTGGTCAGTTTCTTAAAACATAAATTTTGCGGGACTCAAAAATAGTTTCCCGCATTATTGCGCCAAAGAAAACCGACCAAAGTTGGTCAGTCGACCTTGGTCGGTTTTTGCCGAATTTCTAGTAGCGTAACAATAATTAATTAACTTGCTAACTATCTAACAAGGTGGGTTGCTCTGATGGTAAGCACCCTCCACTTCCAACCAAGAGGTTGTGAGTTCGAGTCACCCCAAGAGCAAGGTGGAGAGTTCTTGGAGGGAAGGATGCCGAGGGCCATTTGGAAACAGCCTCTCTACCCTAGGGTAGGGGTAAGGTCTGCGTACACACTACCCTCCCCAGACCCCACTAGTGGGATTATACTGGGTTGTTGTTGTTGTTGTTAACTATCTAACAACAATATAACTACCAGCTTCAACCACAGTTAATTAACTCAGGTTATTCCCATTTTATCACTCCCCCTCAAACTGGTAAGTGCAAAAATATTGAGCACTCCCAGTTTGGATACTAGATACTCATGTTGTGATCTGAGAAGTGCCTTGGTCAGGATGTCTGCTTGTTGCTCTTTAGAACTGACATAACAAGTCTTGATTAATCCTTGTTGAATCTTCTCTCTTATAAAGTGACAATCATTCTTTATATGCTTTGTTCTCTCGTGGTAAACTGGGTTTGCTGCGATTTGTTGTGCTGCCTTGTTATCACAAAACAACTCAATTGGTTGCTTCACATCTGCTCCTAGCTCCTTGAACAGTCAGCAACCCATATCAATTCTGCTACAGTCCATGCCATGCTTCTGTATTCAACTTCTGTCGAGCTTCTTGATACTGTGTTTTGGTTCTTGGATTTTCAGGAAATAAGTGAGTCTACATACTTTACTAGAAAATCAGTAACTGATTTCCTTGTATTAGGGCATGATGCCCAATCAACATCACAATAGGCACTCAAAACATTTTCCTTTCTGCTGCTCATCAATATCCCAAGCCCAGGCTCTCTCTTGATGTATCTCACTACTCTTAAGGCTGCTTCCCAATGACTTTTTTTAGGCTGCTGCATGAATTGGCTGAGAGTTTGAATAGCAAAGGCTATGTCTAGTCTAGTTAATGTCAAGTACAATAGCTTCCCAATAAGTCTATGATATTTTCCTTTATCTTCCAATTCATCATCATCTTGCACCCCTGTAACCTCATCCAGTTCTTTGCTAGTGAACTTCTGGTTGTATTCAAGTGGAGTCCAAACAGGTTTTGCAGCACTTAATCCTAGATCACTAATTAATTCTAATGCATACTTCCTCTGGTTCATCAGAATACCTTTGGTGGATCTGCTGAATTCAATTCCCAGAAAGTATTTTAACTCTTCAAGATCCTTCATTTTGAATGTTTTTTCAGTTGATGTTTAGTAGCTTCTATCAACTTTAGATTGTTCCCAGTGATCAACATGTCATCCACATAGAGCAGGATCACAACAATGTTATTATCCTATTTTTGAGTGAACAAGGAATGATCCAGACTGCTTTGAGTAAACCCCTGAGCTAATAGAGCTTCGGTTAGCTTAACATTCCATTCCCTGCTTTCCTGCTTTAATCCATAAAGAGATTTGACAAGCCTGCATACTAGATGCTCCCCCTGGCTTGCAAAACCCTCAGGTAGTTTCATATACACTTCATCATGAAGATCACCTTGTAGAAAGGCATTGTACATATCCATTTGGTGGATATGCCAACCTTCTGCTGCAGCTATAGACACAACTGACCTCACAATTGCTATTTTAACTACTGGGGAGAATGTTTCAGTGTAGTCAATACCTTCTTGCTGGTTATATCCTTTGGCAACCAAGCGTGCTTTAAAATTTTCAATGTCACCATTAACTTTTACTTCACCTTGAATACCTATTTTCAACCAATGGGAATATTTCCCTTAGGCAAAGGTACTAATTCCCAAGTTTTGTTCTCCTCTAAAGCTGCAATTTCAGTCTTCATAGCCTCTACCCATCTTGGATTAGTAAAAGCTTCCTTGAAGGATCTTGCTTCAGCTATAGAAGTGAGGGCAATAATAAAATATTTATATGCAGGACTGATATTGGTGTAGTAAACTGAGTTCTAAATAGGATATGAGACATGTGAGGCACAATTGGTGGCTGGTGTGACTTAAGTCTTTTAACCAACCAGGGGCCCTTTTTGTTCGAACTGACCTTCTCAATTCTGTGGACTCAGTTGATGGCATGGCATCTGGAAGAAGGATTTCCTTATGTGCAGATTCAATCACAGAGGAATCTTCCATCACTGCTTTTGTGTTTGGTTCGAGAATAAGTGGACTATCCGCAATGATAGGTATATCTGCTGCATGATCAACTCCAGATGACTGAACTAGTGGAGCATCATTCTCCAGTTGAGCAATCTCTAAATCATTTAAGCCAACTTCTCCTTCCATGTCATCTAAAATATGATCAGGCAATATGGGACAACTCAAATCTCCACCAGAAAACAATGGTGAAGGTCTCCCCTTTTCATAAGAAAAAATATGCTTTGTTAACAGTAGGCACATGCATCATCATGAGTAGTTGATTCCTAGCTTGTTTATATGATTCATTAAGTTCCATCAGAAATTGTAGAAGCTTTTGATGCTCTATAAAATCAACAAATTCACGAGAATTGGTAGAGTTACGGCCAGGAATTGGTACCAGACTATCAAATTCTGCCCAAAGCACTCTCAATTTTGAGAAATAGGTTGAAATTGAGCTAGTGCCCTGCCTAGCAGTGGCAATTTCTCAGTGAATTTGAAAAATCCTAGAATAATCTACCTTATCAAAACGTTCCTTCAGATCGTCCCAAACTGCATTAGCATTTGATGAATACACCATTCCACTCAATAATTCCGGTGAAACATAATTCATCAACCAAGACAGAACAATTGCATTACAGCGCTCTCATAGATCAATGAGATTTGTACCGTAATTCTCCCTTTTGCATGTGCCATAATGAACCCTAGTTTATTTCGACCTAGGATTGCAATCCTTATTTTTCGGCTCCACACGGAGTAATTTTTCGGTCCTTTCAATTGCAACGAGATCAGTATAGCTCCTGAATTATCATTTGAATTGAGAAAAAGTGGATGATTGTGACCTAATTTCTCTGGTTCAGTGTTGTCGAGGTCCGCAATTGTTGAGCTTCCAAATTAACTGCGAGGAAATGAAATTGAGGATGATAAGACCACACTAATGGCCGTGTGGATCTGATACCATGTCAAAATCGGTAGATCAAATCAGTGTTATTGACCAGTTTAGGTTGAGCATTTGTCAATGGAGGTGGAGAGAAGAGAGAAAAAGGTTTGGAGCTGAAGGTGTAAAATGAATGCTTCTATTCCTTTCCACTATCTTTTTGTTAATATACAATTACATTGTAATTCTATAGCTAATCGACAGTTGTCATTCTAACTGTCATTTTCTAACCAACTTACTGACTTCTACTAACAATAATTAATTAACTTGCTAACTATCTAACAACAATATAACTACCAGCTTCAACCACAGTTAATTAACTCAGGTTATTCCCATTTTATCATATATATAGTTAATGGATGCATCGAGATCTATTTTAAGAAAAATACATTTAAGTTTTTCTTAATTGTATTTTTTATGCGTAGTAAAGCTAGTAGAGAGTAGAGCAAGTGTCCAAGCTCTCAAGTCCACAAATTCTAGAGGCAACACTAGTGATGTAGCTTAATCACGTATTAACCAACATTCAGTTCGACCTCTGATACGAAGTCGCATTTATTATAGAGTACTTTACTCTCAATGTGAGACTTGTCGACCGAATGAAAATCGAGGAAAAATGTATTAACCAACTCGTTTAGGAGAACATAATTATTTTTTATTACTACTACTACTTAATATGCTTAATGGTTACTTAAATGAAACATTTTTTTGTGCTAATCATAACCTTAAGAGGAAATGCCATATTAAATAAAACAAGCCTTTTAGATCAGTGACGGACCCACACTTTTGTGTAAGCGAGTTCAGACAAATATTAAAATCAGCGACATTGTCAGACCGTACAAGTAATAATACTAGACTTAACAAACGAGTTTTACCCTCCGCTCTTTATGTTGTTTCATAACAAACCTCAAAAAGTATTTGCCCGCTACTCATTATTTTCTTTTGAGGTCGTGCTCTAAAAAGCAAAAAACAAAAAAAACAAATAACAACAAATTAATCTATATATCTTCTTTTTAAAGTATAACCATTTATTAAAACTTCAATTATTTTTAAATTCTTTTACTTCACTAAAATCAATTCAATCTTTACCAAAACACTAAGTAATCTACTTATTTAATTTATTATATTTAACAAATTAACAAGTGCTAACACTAACAATATAACTAACATAAATTAAAGATTTTAATAGTAATAAGAGCAAACAAACAAACAATAAAACAAGAAACCGTGAGTATGCAACGACGAGATTCAAATTAAAAAGGTGTAAATTTAAGACACAAGAATATTTGAAGAAAAAATAAAGAAAATTATTATATATGTTTAGACATCCCATTCGAACTTGAGACTTGCAACTAAAAAATGACATCACTTGAGCCATCACGCTAAAACATAGCATAAGTCAAGCGGATTCAACTTTTTATTTTTGCACGTAATCTATTTCTCATCAAAATAATTCTCACATAAACATAATAATTTGTTTTAGTTCAACTTATTCCGCTTGAACCAACGTGGATCTGCCCTTAATCTAGATTGTGGCAACCTCTTCATCAAGCGATAAATAAAATAATTTTAAGAGTCAAAAAGCAAAATAGGGTACTACTTAAAACGGGTGGCTGTAGTTTCTTGGTGGATCGTTCAACACTCTTAGATTTTAGAAAAAAAGAATAATATCATTAAAATATAATAAAACAACGTTAATTTATCAGAAAGTGGAGATCTCTCTATTTTATCAGATAGGATTTTTTTTATAAATGGTGTCAATACTTGTAGAAGTGAATAATGAATAAACTACTATAATGACAATTAGTGTTATTTTTTATATTTACACTTGATGTTTTTATTTTACTTATTATTTATATATATACATTCACTAAAAACAATGAAATTAGTTTCGAAATTTGTCGCTAAATCATTCATAGCTAACTGATTTTCTTGGTAATCCGTCGTTAAATAAGATTAACGACGAATTTTTCTGTTTAGTTATAGAATTTATACGTTGCTATTTATTTTTATTTTTTTTGTATATCCGCCCGTGTCTAGAAATGGATAACATATTACTATTAAGGACGTGGATGATATGTTAAGAATAATGATTAGCAGCAGCCTTAAGTCAATCAACGACTTAAAATATTATAAATTAAAAACCTTCTTTGGGTCAATAAGATAATAATCAATACTTTAGAGTTTGGATAATAAGATCATGGCTTACGTTGGTATTTTGATAACCAAAAACCAGGGGCCTAACCAGAAAGTTTTGTAAGTGCCTAAGTGGTATCGAAATTTTTTTAAAAAAGAAAATAAATAACTGTAGTTATCATATTTGTATACAACAAATACAAATTTTAACCAGGCTCTCTCAAATATTTCCAAAAAGCATGTGTTAGTTGAGATTTGAACCTTTAACTTCATAGAGCAAAATCAAGCACATAACCAACACATTAAAAAATAATTTATATTATGTGATGTCATTTTTTTTATGTATTCATTTTCTTATAGTATTAATACATATATAGTAAAATTTTCCGTGCATCCGCCCCTGCCAAAAACCGTACGTGTGACAATTATGACCTATAAATTCAACTTGCTAATTCATTGGTATATTTGAAGATAGAAAACAAAGTAACAAATTTGACTTAAAAATGTGTAATATGCCCAAATTTGGACAAGTTGAAAATATATTCATTTAATGGTCAAAATAAGTGTAACCAAAGTCATCTCATCTAAATGATTTAACAGTTAATAACATATTAATCTTTTTCAAGATTAACTAACGAATGGGTACAGAAATGTATGTTTTAATTAATTGAAGGCTAAATGTATGCTTATCACATATTACAAGCACCAATATCATAATAACTTATCGTCATTTCAGGGATAAAATTCGCAAATTTCCCCTTATTATTTGGAATGCAAATTTTTGAATCATGACAAATTCATTGATTCAACTCATTTTAATCCACTCGTGTTGAACTTAATTCGTTCATTTAATACCTTTACTGAAACCCCACTGCACAAATGACGACTTTTAACCCATTTCCATTAGCCCTTAAATCTGTTCACAAGAACTGGTACAGATCCATGTACCAGTTCGTCTCAAACTCACATACACCATATACCTTCAATTTTTAGTAGAAATAAAATGTTGCACAACCATTATATTGTGTAGACAATCTCTTCTAATCTATAAATGAAAATTATGAACTCATTGGAAATAGCTAGTAAACCAGTGCATAAGAGATGTCAGACCACTCTCAAAGTAAGGCGCTTATAACAACAGAGATTGAAATATTCTCAACCAGTATTAAGTTTAGAAAAACTAAAGTCTATGTGCACAATATTATCTCAGATACAATTAAACCTCTCTATCACAATCTCGTTTGTTTCGATATTTTTTAGCTGCTATAATGAAGTGATTTTATAGAGGACATATATTATAACATAATATAAAAATTAGTTCCGAGAAAAGTTTGGTTTTTATAGCGAATGATTGTTATATAAGGATGTTGTTTTAGAGAAGTTTGGTCATACTTTAATTAACAAAGAGGTGAGATAACATATCAAAGTAAAACGCTTGAAATTGCAAATGATGAAATCTAAAACAATCTAAATTTAAATTAGCTATAATTCAAATGCCTTTTCCTTTCCTCGAAGGACAGTCCTAGTTGTACCTGATCAAATTCAAATTCTAGATCAACATCATTGTAGTAGTGCATCACGTATTCTCTTGTACTCCTGGATTCGCTCTTGAGGCCAATCATCTGCAATCGGCTTGGCAAACGGACCAATAACCGGATCCTGCAAATTAGTTGGAGAAACAAACCAAGGTAAAGTTAGTTATCAGGTACAAATACATCTCTCACAGAAAACAAATGCCTATGATTATCATTTCGAATCACTTCTACTTCATAATTTATCACAAAGTCCTAATACAATACTCAACTTTTATAATTTCTGCAAACATTAACGACACAATTTTTCATCTGTGCTCTACCAACGTGAAGAGACATTTTAACCATCATTTACTTTAACACAACTTTGGGACTTCGACTTAAGGTAGTTAAAGCAACAAGAGCATAAGGGAAAACGAGAATCAAAAGAACTTTTAGTTATCATTTAGTGTTTGCACATAAGTTAATCCAAATAGAAAGCCTATATACAGGCCAATCTCATCTCATAATACCAATACCTACAAAGATTAAGCAACTAAAAGTCCAATTACCACTGTTAAAAAACAGCAAAATGATACATTTCACCCAACACATAAAAAAAGGGAGCGCAAATTGTAAAGATAATTAGGTTTGTTTACCACTCCTTTTGGCC
>AWOL01S0119240.1:0-18938 GCA_000715115.1 Nicotiana otophora
CTACAACATTTTCTCATTTTTCTCAAGGAGTGTATGTCTTTATATCATAAAGAATGGTGTACAGATGATATTTAGACACCATAAGTATCTAAATTTGAGTTCCTTGATCTATAAAATCATATTTAACTCACATATGGGTCACAAAGTAGACTAGGTGAACGTTTTTCACCCTAATGGCCTTATATCATTTTTAAGCAACATTCTAATTTTAAGAGAATAGCTCTCAAATTATCCTTATCATAATTTTGCTTAAAATCATATTTTATATTCTCACATCACTAAGATAAGGAGGCGATTGCCTGTGTGAGAAGGCCAACCTCTTGTCTACCTGACATACTTATCAAAAAAAAGAATGCACATAACATTCAACAATAAAAATATGTATGTAAGTAAATCAATTTTATTGATAATCGAAGAACATCATTTTTGAGAACACGGTAAAATGAATAACAAAATGAAGAATATCAAAGTCTACGCAAGACTTGAGACCTAGTGTGTCTCACAAATGGATCTCTAGACAAAGGCTTGGTCAATGGATATGCTAACATATCTTTTGTAGAGACATACTTCACATTCACTACCTTGCGTCTAACCATATCTCTCGCATAGTTATACTTGATATCTATGTGTTTGGTTTTACAATGAAACTTAAGGTCCTTGGTAGTGGATATTGCAGCTTCACTGTCACAGTAGACTAACACTGGTTCAACGTTTTCTGAGATATCTAATAAGTGTTTCAAGAACTTTTTCAACCAAACAGCTTCTTGTGATGATGATGTGAGAGCCACGTATTCGGCTTCTATCGTAGATAGTGATACACATGATTGTTTCTTACTACTCCATGATATGTCGCCATCATTGAGTAATAAAACATATCCTGGGGTGGACTTCCTTTTGTCTAGATCTCTCCATGATCATCATCACTCTATCCAACCAATCGCAGATCCTTGCTGCCTTGGTAACAAAGGGCATAATCAGCATTTCCCTTCAGATATCTCATGATCCTCTTTACTACTTGCCAATGTGCTAAACCTGAGTTGGTTTGATATCTACTTACTAAGCCAACTGCTTGACAGATATCTGGTCTAGTGCGTACCATAGCATACATTAGACTTCTGACTGCACTCATATAAGGAACTCGACTCATTCTTTCTGTCTCTTCAGGAGTCTTAGAATACATCTGACTTCCCAAGGCATAACCTTTCCTGATAGGAGTGTCAACTGGGCTACTATTTTGCATATTGAATCATTCAAGAACTTTTCTAATGTAATTATCTTGTGAGAGATACAATAGTTTCTTTGGACGATCTCTTAAAATCTCAACTCCAAGAATATATGCAGCTTCACCCATATCTTTCATCTCAAATTAGGATGATAACCATGACTTTATCTGGGTTATAAACTCCTTATCATTTCCAGCTATAAGTATGTCATCTACATATAATATTAAAATCACAAGTTTATTTCTTGATCTCTTGGTATAAACGCAATGGTCTTCATCCATCATGGCAAAATCATTGGATATACAAACATTCTGAAAGAGTATATACCATTGCCTTTAAGATTGTTTGAGGCCATAAATAGACTTCAAAAGTCTACAAACCTTTTGTTCGTGGCCCTTTTCAATGAAACACTCAGGTTATTCTATATAGATTTCTTCATCTAGTTCTCCATTAAGAAAGGCAGTCTTTACATCCATATGATGTAATTCAAGATCCAAGCTTGCAACAATAGCTAGAACCAGGCGAACAAAGGTAAATCGTACAATAGGCAAGAAAGTCTCTTCGTAGTCTATTCCTTTCTGTTGTGTATACCCTTTTGCAACTAGTCGAGCCTTATATCTCTCAACTGTGCCATCAGCCTTGAGCTTAATTTTGAGAACCCATTTACTCCCAATTGCTTTGCGTTCTTCAGGGAGGTCAACTAGTTCCCAAAATTTGTTGACTCTCATAGACTCAAGTTCATCTTCCATTGCTTTTGTCCATTTATCCTTAGAAGGTCATGGGAGAGCCTCTTTTACATTTTTAGGCTTGTTTTCTTCTTTTAGAAGCATCATAAATAGTTCACCACCTTCAACATCAAATCTTCAGCGAGGAATCATTTTATGAGAACCACGTCTTATTTGTGATTCATCATTGTTCCCATTTGGATCAATGTTGCTCCCACCCAGATCAAGAAGATTCATCTTTCTCCCACTTGGAACAAGATCTGTGACCATCTCGCTCCCACTTGGAACATGATCCATTTGGTCACTTCCACTAAATATAGAAGGATTACTTTCATTTGCATCTGATGATGAAGGAGGTCTTTGATGAGAAACTAATTAATCATCTGCTAAAATTCTCCCACTCGAATGAAGTGATCCTTTTACTTTTGATCTATTATCTCAAATAAGGTTAGGTCTTGACCTACCTTTCCCTTCTTAGGGAACTCATTCTCTAAGAATGTGATATCTCATGATTCAAACTCAGTTACATTCCCACTTTCTTGTTGACCTATAAACACATAACCCTTTGAGGTTTCGGAGTATCTTATAAAGATACTTTTCTTTCCCCTTGGGCCCAATTTGCCATATTTGTGAGAGGAATCATGCGTATAGGCAGCACAACCCCAAGGTGTTAATATACTCAGGTCGAGTTGTCTTCCGGTCCACAACTCATATGGAATAGTTGAACTAATTTTGTAGGCACTCGATTAAGTATAAAGGTGGCAGTAAGCAACGCATCACCCCATAACTAATTGGGAGGTTAGCTTGTGCCATCATTAACCTAACCATTTCTAGGAACGTTTTGTTTCTTCTCTCCGCAATACCATTTTGTTGTGGAGTATTTAGGATAGTCAAATGATGAACTAGTCCCTTTACATCACATAAATTATTGAATTGGGTTGATAAGTATTCACGACCACGGTCAGTTCGAAGAGCTTTTATCTTCTTGTCTAATTGATTTTCCACTAAGCTCATATAGCGTGTGAAGCAACTTATTGCTTCTGATTTGTGGGAAATTAAATAGACATAACTGGAACGAGTGAAGTCATCAATAAATATGATGAAATAACTTCCTCCATGACTAGCCCTAATATTCATAGGTCCACAGATTTCCGAATTGACTAATTGCAAAGGATATTCAGCTCTAGTCGCCTAACCAAAAGGTTTTCTTGCGGATTTTCCATCTAGACAATTTTCACAAGTGGACAATTTCACATGTTCAATGTTGAAGCAAATATTGTTTTGCTAACCTTTGCATTATTTGTTAGCCAATATGACCAAGTCTATCATGCCATATGTTTACATCACTATCATATTTATGTGAAGCAACAAACATAGAAAAACGAGCATTATTATTAAATAAATCATAATCCAAATACATAATAATTAAACCTCCGGTCACATGACCAAAACAAAATAAAGTTGAACCAGAAGTAAACTTGGAAGAATTGTGTAATGACCCGGCCGGTCGTTTTGAGAGTATTAGCCCTGAACCTCTATTTATTGCCCCCTCTATTTCATTGTGTGGTTATGTAACTTGCCAGGAGGATTTGTTTTTGGTTTCAGAGTGAAATGGGACACGTAGTCCCTAAAATAGAAGTTAAAGTCATAGGAATCGATCGTAGTTTGAATTGTGTGAAGACGACTCCAGAATGGAGTTTTGACAATTCTTATAGCTCCGTAGGGTGATTTTGGTCTTAGGTTCGGATGTTGAATTAGAGGCTCATAGGTCATTTTAGCGCCTATTGGCGAAAGTTCAAAAATTGAATAATTTTTAGGAAGTTTGACAGGGAGTGGACTTTTTGATATCGGGGTCAAATTATAATTTCGGAATTAGAGTAGGTCCGTAATATCAATTATGACTTGTGTGCAAAATTTGAGGTCAATCGAACTTGATTTTATAGGTTTCGGCGCCGGATGTAGAAGTTTGAAGTTTTAAAGTCCATTAGGCTTGAATCGATGTGCAATTCATATTTTAGCATTGTTTGATGTTATCTAAGGGATCGACTAAGTCCATATGATATTTTAGGACTTGTTGGTAAGTTTGTTTGAGGTCCCCGGGGCCTCGGGTGGATTCCGGATGGTTAACGGATCAAATTTGGACTTGTGAGAATGGCTGAAGGCAGCTCTGGTGTAATTGCACCTGCGCATGATTTACCGCAGGTGCGAACCCGCAGAAGCAGCACGTTGATCACATAAGCGAGCTGGAGCAGTGTGGGCAGAGGTCGCAGATGCGAGAAAAATTCCGTATCTGTGAGACCGCAGATGCGGACAAGGAGGTCGCAGGTGCGCTGGAGTCACAGAAGCGGACTGCTTCTCGCATAAGTGAGTCTGCAGAAGCGGGGGCAAGGCAGCCTGGGCAAAACCGTAGAAGTGGTGCATTTTCCACAAAAGTGGGACTGCAAATGCGGTCAAGTGATCCGCAGAAGCGAAAACACTGGGCATACTCTATTAATTTAAGGGTTCGGGATTTTTATCATTATTGGACATTTTAAGCTCGGGTTTGGCAGTTTATGAGAGAATTTTTGAGGGATTTTTTGAGGTAAGTCTCTTGTACTTATTTTTGATCAATAACCTTGGTTCCCCATTGATTTTTCCACCTAGATTGTGTGTGTTTAAGGTCGAATTTGGGAGTCTGGGGCTAGGGATTTGGAGAGTTTAATTTTGGGATTTGAGTGGTGACTTGGTGTCGGATTTTGATAATTTTGGTTTGGGTGAACGCGATATTGAATGGGTATTCGTATTTTGTGACTTTTACCCGATTTCGAGACATGGGCCCAGGTTGAATCCGTGGGGCGAGTTTTCGATTCTTTGCTAAAGTCGTAGATTTATGGTTTAAATTAGTTTTTTGTAGTTTTATTCATGATATGTAATTATTATTTGCTAGATTTTGGGCCATTTAGAGTTGGAAAATCAAGGGAAAGGCATTCTTATCGATTGATTGAGCGATATTTGAGGTAAGTGACTTGTCTAACCTTGTGTGGAGGGATCCCCTTAAGATTTGGTACTATTTGTAACAATTTGTGACATGTAAGCGCCGTGTACGCAAGCTGACGAGTGCGTACATAGGCTAATTGTGAAAATTTCAGTTCTTGCTGAGTTATCTTCTTTTAATTCCTTAACTGAGTTGCCTTAGCATATGTAGTGATCATGATTAGCCTAGTATCGCATGTCTACTGCCATAACTCTTAGTTGTAATTTGTGCAACATACTTAGTTGAATTACCTGTTTCCCTTGATTTGAATTAAATCTTTAACTATAAGATTTCTTGCTGTAAATTTTGTTTTCCTTTGGTTTGGTTATCTACTACATATTTACTTTGGGACTTTGAGGCGGTACCTCGGGAGATCCCCCTATCTTGCATATTTACTCTGGGACTACGAGACGTTTACTCGGGAGATCCCCCTATCTTGCATATTTACTTTAGGACTACGAGGCATTTACTCGGGAGATTCCCCCTATCTTGCATATTTACTTTGGGACTACGAGGCGTTACCTCGGGAGATCCCCCCTTGTCGTGCATATTTACATTTGGGACTACGAAGCGGTATCTCGGGAGCGCCCATGTTGTTTACCTGTATTTGTTGTGTTGTTATTTTCTGAAACTTCTCGTTGCTTAAATTCTCAGTCATTTCAAAATATTATTATATCTTATTCCTTACTTTTCTTTAAACTAGTAGGGTCCCAACCTGACCTCATCACTACTCTACCGAGGTTAGGCTTGGCACTTATTGGGTACCATTGTAGTGTACTTATACTATACTTCTGCACATCTTTTTGTGTATATCCAGGTTCTTCCCACCAGACCAGATACCAGTGAGTTAGACCGCACGTGGAGACTTCAAGGTATATCTGCCAACATCCGCAGACCTCAGAGTCCCCCTCTATCCTTACTTGTTATTTTCCTTATTCTTTTTAGACTCTGATGTATAGAGACACTTAGTACTCTTAGAAGCTTGTGACTTATTTTCACCGGGTTTTGGGAGTTGTAATTATTGATTTGCAGTTTTACATTTATTTCATGTGTTGAGAATTGGGCTTTAGTTTTTATATTATGTTATTCCGCAAATTTGTTAGGCTTACCTAGTCTTAGACACTAGGTGCCATCATGACATCCTACAGAGGGTGAATTGGGGTCGTGACAAGTTGGTATTAGAGCTCTAGGTTTATAGGTGTTATGAGTCACAAGCAGGTTTAGTAAAGTCTCGCGGATCGGTACAGAGACATTTGTACTTATCTTCGGGAGGCTATGGAACTGTTAGGAAAAGCTTCACTTCTTTGATTCCTTATCATGCGAGATTTTGACTTCGGGTTCTAAATTTGTNATATTTATGTGAAGCAACAAACATAGAAAAACGAGCATTATTATTAAATAAATCATAATCCAAATACATAATAATTAAACCTCCGGTCACATGACCAAAACAAAATAAAGTTGAACCAAAAGTGAACTTGGAAGAATTGTGTAATGACCCGACCGGTTGTTTTGAGAGTATTAGCCCTGAACCTCTATTTATTTCTCCCTCTATTTCATTGTGTGGTTATGTAACTTGCCGGGAGGATTTGTTTTTGATTTCAGAGTGAAATGGGATACGTAGTCCCTAAAATGGAAGTTAAAGTCATAGGAATCGACTGTAGTTTCAATTGTGTGAAGACGACTCCAGAATGGAGTTTTGACAGTTCCTATAGCTCCGCAGGGTGATTTTGGTCTTAGGTTCGGATGTTGAATTAGAGGCTCATAGGTCATTTTAGCGCCTATTGGCGAAAGTTCAAAAATTGGATAATTTTTAGGAAGTTTGACAGGGAGTAGACTTTTTGATATCGGGGTCAAATTCTAATTTCGGAATTAGAGTAGGTCCGTAATGTCAATTATGACTTGTGTGCAAAATTTGAGGTCAATCGAACTTGATTTGATAGGTTTCGGCTCCGGATGTAGAAGTTTGAAGTTTTAAAGTCCATTAGGCTTGAATCGATGTGCAATTCATATTTTTAGCATTGTTTGATGTTATCTAAGGGATCGACTAAGTCCGTATGATGTTTTAGGACTTGTTGGTAAGTTTGTTTGAGGTCCCCGGGGCCTCAGGTGGATTCGGGATGGTTAACGGATCAAATTTGGACTTGTGAGAATGGATGAAGGCACCAGCTCTGTTGTAATCGCACCTGCACATGATTTACCGTAGGTGCGAACCCGCAGAAGCGGCACGTTGATCACATAAGCGGGCTGGAGCAGTGTGGGCAGAGGTTGCAGATGCGAGAAAAATTCCGCATTTGCGAGATCGCAGATGCGGACAAGGAGGTCGCAGGTGTGCTGGAGCCGCAGAAGCGGACTGCTTCTCGCATAAGTGAGTCTGCAGAAGCGGGGGCAAGGCAGCCTGCGCAAAACCATAGAAGCGGCACATTTTCCACAAAAGTGGGACTGGAAATGCGGTCAAGTGATCCGCAGAAGCGAAAACACTGGGCAGACTCTATTAATTCAAGGGTTCGGGATTTTTATCATTATTGGACATTTTGATCTCGGGTTTGGCGGTTTTTGAGAGAAGTTTTGAGGGATTTCTTGAGGTAAGTCTCTTGTACTTACTTTTTATCAATAACCTTGGTTCTCCATTGATTTTCCCACCTAGATTGTGTGTGTTTAAGGTCGAATTTGGGAGTTTGAGGCTAGGGATTTGGAGAGTTTAATTTTGGGATTTGAGTGGTGACTTGGTGTCGGATTTTGATAATTTTGGTTTGGGTGAACGCGATATCGAATGGGTGTTCGTATTTTGTGACTTTTACCCGATTTTGAGACGTGGGCCCAGGTTGAATCCGTGGGGCGATTTTTTGATTCTTTGCTAAAGTCATAGATTTATGGTTTAAATTAGTTTCTTGTAGTTGTATTCATGATATGTAATTATTTTTTGCTAGATGTTGGGCCATTCGGAGTTGGAAAATCAAGGGAAAGGCATTCTTATCGGTTGATTGAGCGAGATTTGAGGTAAGTGACTTGTCTAACCTTGTGTGGGGGAAATCCCCTTAAAATTTGGTACTATTGTAACCATTTGTGATATGTAAGCGCCGTGTACGCAAGGTGACGAGTGCGTACACAGGCTAATTGTGGAAATTTCAGTTCTTGCTGAGTTATCTTCTTTTAATTCCTTAACTGAGTTGCCTTAGCATATGTAGTGATCATTATTAGCCTAGTATCGCATGTCTACGTTCCATAACTCTTAGTTGCAATTTGTGCAACATACTTAGTTGAATTACCTGTTTCCCTTGATTTGAATTAAATATTTAACTATAAGATTTCTTGCTGTAAATTTGTTGTTCCTTTGGTTTGGTTATCTGCTACATATTTACTTTGGGACTTTGAGGCGGTACCTCGGTAGATCCCCCTATCTTGCATATTTACTCTGGGACTACGAGACGTTTACTCGGGAGATCTCCCTGTCTTGCATATTTACTTTAGGACTACGAGGCATTTACTCGGGAGATTACCCCTATCTTGCATATTTACTTTGGGACTACGAGGCGTTACCTCGGGAGATCCCCCCCCTGTCGTGCATATTTACATTTGGGACTACGAGGCAGTATCTCGGGAGCGCCCATGTTGTTTACCTGTATTTGTTGTGCTGTTATTTTCTGAAACTTCTCGTTGCTTAAATTCTCAGTCATTTCAAAATATTATTATATCTTATTCCTTACTTTTCTTTAAACTAGTAGGGGCCCGACCTGACCTCGTCACTACTCTATCGAGTTTAGGCTTGACACTTATTGGGTACCGTTGCAGTGTACTCATACTACACTTCTGCACATATTTTTGTGTAGATCCAGGTTCTTCCCACCATACCAGATACCAGTGAGTTGGATCGCACGTGGAGACTTCAAGGTATATCTGCCAATATCCGTAGACCTCAGAGTCCCCCTCTATCCTTACTTGTTATTTTCCTTATTCTTTTTAGACTCTGATGTATAGAGACACTTAGTACTCTTAGAAGCTTGTGACTTATTTTCACCGGGTTTTGGGAGTTGTAATTATTGATTTGCAGTTTTACATTTATTTCATGTGTTGAGAATTGGGCTTCAGTTTTATATTATGTTATTCCGCAAATTTGTTAGGCTTAACTAGTATTAGAGACTAGGTGCCATCACGACATCCTACAGAGGGTGAATTGGGGTTGTGACAAGTTGGTATTAGAGCTCTAGGTTTATAGGTGTTATGAGTCACAAGCAGGTTTAGTAAAGTCTCGCGGATCGGTACAGAGACGTTTGTACTTATCTTCGGGAGGCTATGGAACTGTTAGGAAAAGCTTCACTTCTTTGATTCCTTATCATGCGAGATTTTGACTTCGGGTTCTAAATTTGTGTATTTCTTTTCTCTCACAGATGGTGAGGACACGTACAGCTGAATTAGATGACTAGACACCCGCGCCCCCTGCTAGAGCCATGAGAGGCCAGGGCCGGGGCTGGGGCCAGGGTAGAGGACAGGGACATCCACGTGATGCAGCTAGAGCACCCGCACGAGCGACTACAGAGGAGCCACCAGTAGCTCCAGTTGGAGGATAGGCATCAGAGACACTTGTCACTGCACCAGCTCTTCAGAAGACTCTAGCCCAGTTTCTTAGCATGTTCAGCACCTTGGCTTAAGCAGGATTGATACCGCTTGCTCCTGCCACATCTTAGGCCGGGGAGTAGCATAGACTCCCGTCTCCAGTACCCCAGAACTGCTGGTTCAGGTAGACCAGGATCCAGAGATCATACCGATACAGCTGGTAGCTCCAATTTAGCCCGAGGTTAGGGCAGCAGCTTCTGAGGCGGAGCAGCTCAGGCTCGAGAGGTACAAGAAGTACCACCCTCCTACTTTCAGTGGCTTGGCGTCAGAGGATGCCCATGGTTTTTTTGAGGAGTGCCACCATATCCTCCGTACTATGGGTGTTGTAGAGACTAGTGGGGTTTCTTTCACTACGTTCCAGCTTAGAGGAGCGTCTTATCAGTGGTGGCGCGCATACGAGTTGGATAGTCTGGCTGAGGTAGCTTTACTCACTTGGACTCAGTTCTCAGATATGTTCCCGAGGGAGTATGTTCCTCAGAGTCTTAGAGATTCTTGGAGCACAAAGTTTGAGCAGTTGTGCCAGGGTTCTATGACCGTGTCAGAGTATGCAGTCCGATTCAGTGATTTGTCTAGGCATGCATTGGTCCTGGTTGCTACTATTCGAGAGAGAGTTCGTCGATTTATTGAGGGGCTCAAGCCTAGCATCAGATTGAGAATGGCTCGAGAGTTAGAGATAGATATTGCATACCAGCAGGTAGTAGCAATTGCTAGGAGGTTTGAAGGTATGCTAACTCAGGATAGAGAGGAGAGAGAGGCCAAGAGGTCTCAAGAATCTAGAACTTATAGTGGTACTCGTTCCCCAGCTACAGTTCGGCAGGGCAGATGTTATATGGGTCGCCCTGTTCATTCAGCACTTTCGCATCAGGCCCGAGCTAGTCGCAGTAGCCACGTCCTTCGAGAGCTTGTTTTGGGTGTGGCAACACTCATCATTTAGTGAGGGATTTCCCCAGATTAATAAGGAGTGCACCTCCACAGATATCTCAGGCACCGCGTGCTCTACCGAGTCCTCAAGCTATGATTACAGCACTAGCTACCACTCCACATGCATAGCTAGCTAGAGGTGGAGTTTGGACAGGTAGAGGTCACCCTAAAGGAGGAGGACAAGCCAGATATCATGCCCTTCCTGCTAGGACGGAGGCAGTTGCATCTGATGCTATCATCACAGGTACTGTTCCGGTCTGTCATAGAGATGCATCAGTCTTATTTGATCCAGGCTCTACTTATTCCTATGTGTCATCTTATTTTGCTTCATAGTTTGGTGTATCCCATGATTCTCTGAGTTCACTTGTCTACGTGTCCATACCCGTGGGTGATTCTATTGTTGTTGACCGTATGTATCGGTCATGTTTGATTGTTCTTAGTGATTTTGAGACCAGAACCGATTTATTATTGCTCGGTATGGTATGTTTCAATGTTATTTTGGTCATGGGCTAGTTGTCGCCCTATCACGCTATCCTTGATCATCATTCCAAGATGGTGATATTGGCTATGCTAGGTCTACCGTGACTAGAGTGGAGAGGTACCTTAGATCATGTTCCTAGTAGTGCTGTCTCATTTCTTAAGGCTCAGCGAATGGTTGAGAAGGTGTGTGATGCGTATCTGGCCTATGTAAGGTATGTAAGTCTTGATATTCCTACCGTCGAGTCTGTTTCCGGTAGTGAGGGACTATTCAAATGTATTCCCGACGGATCTTCCGGGCATGCCGCCCGACAGAGATATTGAATTTGGCATTGATTTGTTATCGGGCACCAACCCATTTCTATTTCACCTTATTGTATGGCCCCAACAGAGTTGAACGAATTAAAGGAGCAGTTGCAAGAATTGCTCGATAAGGGCCTCATTTGACCCAGTGTGTCATCTTGGGGTATTCCTGTATTGTTTGTGAAGAAAAAGGATGGTTCTATGCGAATGTGTATGGATTATCGCCAGTTGAACAAGATTACAGTGAAGAACATGTATCCATTACCACGTATTGATGACCTATTTGATCAGCTTCAGGGTGCCAGAGTGTTCTCTAAGATTGACTTGCGTTGAGGCTATCATCAATTGAAGATTTGGGAGCCAGATATCCTAAAGACTGCTTTCAAGACTCGGTATGGTCATTATGAGTTCCTTGTATTGTATTTTGGGCAGACCAATGCCCCAGCGGCATTCATGCACTTAATGAATAGTGTATTTCAGCCCTATCTTGACTCTTTCGGCATTGTGTTTATTGACGACATTTTGGTGTACTCCCGGATTCGGGAGGATCATGAGCAGCACCTGAGGACTGTGCTTCAGACCTTGAGAGAGAAGAAGTTATATGCAAAAATTTTGAAGTGTGAATTCTGGCTAGATTCAGTGGAATTTTAGGGTCATGTAGTATCAAGTGAGGGGATCAAGGTAGACCCGAAAAAGATTGAAGCAGTGCAGAGTTGGCCCAGACCATCCTCAGCTATAGAGATTTAGAGTTTTCTTAGCTTGGCGGGGTATTACCGTCGATTCGTATAGGGTTTCTCGTCTATTGCATCACCTATGACTAGATTGACCCAGAAGGGTGCTCCGTTCAGGTGGACCGAGGATTGTGAAGAGAGCTTTCAAAAGCTCAAGACTTCTTTGACTACAACCCCAATGTTAGTGTTTCCTACTGGTTCGTGGTCTTATACAGTGTATTGTGATGCATTACGCATTGGTCTCGGTACAGTTTGATGCAGGATGGTAGGGTGATTGCCTATGTGTCTAGACAGTTGAAGGTGCGTGAGAAGAACTATCATGTGCATGACCTTGAGTTAGCAGCTATTGTTCATGCCTAGAAGATCTGGCGGCACTATTTGTATGGTGTTCCTTGTAAGGTTTTCACCGATCACCGGAGTCTACAGCATCTATTTAAACAGAAGGATCTTAACTTGCGACAACAGAGATGGTTGGAGTTGCTTAGAGATTATGACATCACCATTCTTTATCATCCCGGGAAGGCCAATGTGTTGGCTGATGCCTTGAGTCGCAATGCAGAGAGTTTGGGTAGTTTAGCATATCTACCAGTAGCCGATAGGCCTTTAGCCTTGGATGTTGAGGCCTTGGCCAACCAGTTTGTCAGATTGGATATCTCCGAGCCGAGCAGAGTTTTGTCTTGTGTGGTTTCTCATTCTTCTCTTTATGATCGCATCAGGGAGCGTCAGTATGATGACCCTCATCTACTTGTCCTTAAGGACACGGTTTAGCATGGTGATGCCAAGGAAGTCACTATTGGAGATGACGGTGTATTACGAATGTAGGGTAGACTATGTGTTCCTGATGTAGATGGTTTGCGTGAGTTGATCCTACAGGAGGCTCACAGTTTGCGGTACTCCATTCACCCAGGTGCCTCTAAGATGTATTAGGACTTGAGGCAACACTACTGGTGGAAGCGGATGAAGAAGAACATAGTGAAATATGTCGCTCGGTGCCTAAATTGTTAGCAGGTGAAGTATGAACATCAACGACTGGGTGGATAGCTTCAGAAGTTAGAGATTCTATAGTAGAAATAGGAGCGGATCACTATGGATTTCGTTGTTGGGCTCCCACGAACTCAGATGAAGTTCGATGCAGTTTGGGTGAGTGTGGATAGATTGACCAAGTCAGCTCATTTCATTTATGTGGTTACTACTTACTCTTCGGAGCGGCTGGCTCAAGTTTACATCTGCGAGATTATCAGGCTTCATGGCGTACCAGTATCCATCATCTCTGACCGGGGTACGCAGTTTACATCACGGTTCTGGAGAGCCGTACAACGTGAGTTGGGTACTCATGTAGAGTTGAGTAAAGCATTTCACCCTCAGAAGGACGGACAGTCCGAGTGCACTATTCAGATATTGGAGGATATGCTTCGTGCGTGGACAAGTATCTATCTTATGTTGAGGAGCCAGTGGCCATTTTGGACAGGGAGGTTCGAAAATTGAGGTCAAAGAACATCGCTTCAGTGAACGTTCAGTGGAGGGAACATCCGGTCGAGGAGGGGACTTGGGAGATCGAGCATGATATGCGCAACAGTTATCCTCATCTTTTCACCACTTCAGGTATGTCTCTATACTCGTTCGAGGACAAACGTTTGTTTTAAAAGGGGGAATGTAATGACTCGGACGGTCGTTTTGAGAGATTAGCCCCAAACCCCTATTTATTTCTCCCTCTATTTCATTTTGTGGTTACGTAATTATTGGGAGGATTTATTTTTGATTTCGGAGTGAAATTGGACACGTAGTCCCTAAAATAGAAGTTTAGGTTGTAGGAATCGACCGTAGTTTGAATTGTGTGAAGACAACTCTGGAATAGAGTTTTGACGGTTCTTATAGCTCCGTAGGGTGATTTTGGTCTTAGGATCATGTTCAGATGTTGAATTGGAGGTTTGTAGGTCATGTTAGTGTCTATTGGCGAAAGTTCAAAAATTGGATGATTTTTGAAAAGTTTGACTGGGAATAAACTTTTTGATATCGGGGTCAGATTCCAATTCTGGAAGTTGTAGCAGGTCCGTAATGTCAATTATGACTTGTGTGCAAAATTTGAGGTCAATCGGACTTGATTTGATAGGTTTCGGCGTCAGATATAGAAGTTTGAAGTTTTAAAGTTCATTAGGCTTGAATCGATGCACAATTCATATTTTTAGCGTTGTTTGATGTGATCTAAGGGCTCGACTAAGTCCGTATGATGTTTTAGGACTTGTTGGTAAGTTTGGTTGAGGTCCCGGGGGCTTCGGGTGGATTCTGGATGGTTAACATATCAAATTTGGACTTGTAAGAATGGCTGAAGGCACCAGCTCTGGTGTAATCGCACATGTGCAAGATTGACTGCAGGTGCGAGCCTGCAGAAACGGAACGTTGATCGTAGAAGCGGGCTGGAGCAGTGTGGGCAGAGGTCGCAGATGCAAAGAAAATTCTGCATTTGCGAGTCCGCAGATGCGGACAAGGAGGTCGCAGGTGCGCTGGAGCCGCAGAAGCAGACTGCTTCTCGCAAAAGCGAGTCCGCAGAAGTGGATAGGAGATCGCAGAAGTGGAGGCAAGGAACCCTGGGCAAAATTGCAAATGCGGTGCATTTTTTGCAAAAGCGAGACTTCAAATGCGGTCAAGTGATCCGCAGAAGCGAAAACACTGGGCAGACTCTATTAATTAAAGGGTTCGGGATTTTTATCATTATTGGACATTTTGAGCTCGAGTTTTGCGATTTTTGAGAGCATTTTCGAGGGATTTCTTGAGGTAAATCTCTTGTACTTAGTTTTGATAAATAACCTTGTTTATCCATTGATTTTCCCACCTAGATTGTGTGTGTTTAAGGTCGAATTTGGGAATTTGAGGCTAGGAATTTGGAGAGTTTAATTTGGGAATTTGAGTGGCGACTTGGTATCAGATTTTGGTAATTTTGGTATGGGTGAACTCGATATCGAATGGGTGTTCGCATTTTGTGACTTTTACCCGATTCCTAGACGTGGGCCCGAGTCGACCTTTTGGGGTGATTTTTGGATTCCTTGCGAAATTCGTAGATTTATGATTTAAATTAGTTTCTTATAGTTGTATTCATGATGTGCAATTACTTTTGGCTAGATTTGGGCCATTCAGAGTTGGAAAATGGAGGGAAATACATTCTTACCGATTGATTGAGCGAGATTTGAGGTAAGTGACTTGTCTAACCTTGTGTGGGGAAAATCTCCTTAAGATTTGGTACTGTTGTAACATTTTGTGATATGTGAGCGCCGTGTACGCGTGGTGACGAGTGCGTACACGGGCTAATTATGGAAATTTCGGTTCTTGCTGAGTTGTCTTCTTTTAATTCCTTAACTGAGTTGCCTTAGTATATGTAGTGATCGTGATTAGCCTAATATCGCATATCTACATGCCTTAACTCTTACTTGCAATTTGTGCAACATGTTTAGTTGAATTACTTGCTTCCCTTGATTTGAATTAAATCTTTAACTGTAAGATTTCTTGCTTTAAATTTGTTGTTCCTTCGGTTCGGTTATCTGTTGCATATTTACTTTGGGACTACGAGGCGGTACCTCGGGAGATCCCCCCTGTCATGCAAATTTACATTTGGGACTACGAGGCGGTACCTCAGGAGTGCCGCTATTATTTACCTTTATTTGTTGTGCTTTTATTTTCTGAAACTTCTCGTTGCTTAAATTCTCAGTCATTTCAAAATATTATTATATCTTCTTCCTTACTTTTCTTTTAAACCAGTATGGCCCTGACCCGACCTCGTCACTACTCTACCGAGGTTAGGCTTGGCACTTATTGGGTATAGTTGTAGTGTACTTATACTATACTTCNTGACCTTATCACTACTCTACCGAGGTTAGGCTTGGCACTTATTGGGTATAATTGTAGTGTACTCATACTACACTTCTGCACATCATTTTGTGCAGATCCAAGTTCTTTCCACCAGACCAGATACCAGTGAGTTGGACCGCACGTGGAGACTTCAAGGTATATCTGCCAGTGTCCGCAGACCTCAGAGTCCCCCTTTATCCTTACTATGTTATCTTCCTTATTCTTTTAAGACTCTGATGTATAGAGAGACTTAGTATTTTATCTTAGAAGCTTGTGACTTATTTTCACCGGGTTTTGGGAGTTGTAATTATTGATTTGTAGTTTTATATTTATTTCATGTGTTGAGAATTGTGCTTCAGTTTTATATTATGTTATTCCGCAAATTTGTTAGGCTTACCTAGTCTTAGAGACTAGGTGCCATCACGACATCCTACGGAGGCTGAATTGGGGTAGTGACAAATTGCCATGACAAAACAAGTCAAATCCTAACTTAAGCAAAACTGAAATTGAAATAACATTCTGGCGAATTGTTGGTGGAACATCATGTAGTATTAGGTCTCGACCACCACGCAGGACTAACTTGCATGTATTGACCCCTTCAACAACAACTTTATTGTTGTTGCCCACATATATCCACTTTGCTCCACGTGGAACTCGCCGAAATTCAACAAAGGCGATGCGTTCCCAAGCTCTGTGGTTCATTGCTCTTGCGTCTACAATACACAAAGGATTAGATTCAGTTAGAAAAATATAACTAGAAACACAAAGTTCACTAATTCAAGCATCGTGAAATACCTTTCTTAGAGGCTCAGAGCAATCTCTGGCATAATAACCTTTCTTGTTACAATTATAGCATTTCACTTTAGCAACCTTGACACGTTTGAGACGTCTGTTCTTGCCTTTTTTAGTCTTTGATCTTTTAGCTGGCTGAGCTTGAGGTGGCCCTCTCTTGTTTCCCAGTTCCTTTTCTTTGAATCACTCTTGGTTTTGGAGGTTGTTTCCATGTGTAACTCAGCTATTGGCTTTGCAGTCTCAAGTCGTTCCTCCTCTAACTCAAGGTGTCTCCGAACATCTTCTAGAGTTGTGATTCGCTCATTATGGGTCAAATGCATTTTCATATGATCCCAAGAACTAGGTAAAGAGGGTATGACAACTTGGATTTGTTGTTCATCAGTCAACACATGACCAACATCTTCCAACTCCCCGATCATATTTGTCATTTGCCTTAGATGTGTTTTCATTGAATGTTCTGGGCGTTTCTTGTATGAATCAAATTTGATCGTTAAGGATCCCAGCCTTGTAGTGGAACAAGTACCAAACCTTTTCCTAAAAGCATTCCAAAGATCCATAGCTCTTTGGTGATCCTTAAACTCCCTTAGAATGTCATCATCTAAGGTGCTCAACAAAGTAATGCGAGCAATGGACTTCTTTTTCTTGCAACTGTCATAGGATTCACGCCCACTCCTATGCCGAGCAGTGTTGCCTTCCTCAAGCTAATTCATGACATGGTTAATGGACTCCAGAGCCTCTTGATCCTCTAGCACATATTGGACTTTCAAGCTCCAGGTTTCATAGTTGTCGGCATTTAGTTTCAACCCTTTGTTTAGCTCAGCAACAATATTTTTGAAAGCAGTAGTCATTCTTTAGCAAAATAAGAAAATATCATGAGGATCATAAAAAAATAATTATTTATCATGATTTTACAATCTCATACGGATCATAAGTTAACAAATAACTTATATTAGCATGCAAATAAACTTAAAGTCAAACTAATTAACATTTATTACATGCTACAAAAACTCACATAATATTTAGGGATAATACATATTTAACCCATTAGGGTTGTCCCCGTTTATCAATTGCACCCTCAAACATTGCGGGGGTCCTATCACGACCCAATTCCATCATAGGCCGTGATAGCGCCCAACACCATTGTTAGGCAAGCCAACATTGATCAAACTAAGGGTTTCCCATTTAAATAAGTTACTAAGTAGATAACATTTCCTCATTTGTTAAAAAAAGATTTTGAAATTTGCAAATGTGACATAATTAAACGGATGCAAAAGAGTACAAATCGTAATCATGTAAACAAATCCAAAATCATAAGTCTACTAGTGTGTGTGTGCCAAGACCTGTGTAATAAGTATGTGGGAAATCTAGTAGAATATGCAAAAGAACACTAGCCTACTGTCTGAAAGGAAATAGACAAAAAATAAAGCATAAGGGAGACTCCAACTGCTGCAGAACGGCTCGGAAGGCAGCTCACCGTGAAGTCTCGAGATGGGGATCAACTCTGCGCACCAGACTGATAACCAGATGCACCTGTCTCAGATCCTACACAATCAAGCATAGAAGTATAGCGTGAGTACATAAACAACATGTACCTAGTAAGTATCCAGTCTAACCTCGAAAAAATAGTGACGAGGGGTCGACTTTGACACTTACTATGGGGCAACAATGATATATCAAATACATACTAAGCATGGATTTCATGAACAATACGGAAAACTCAATAACAAGAAATAGTAAATTCTTCTTTCGCAAGTATTAAATCCCAAGCTTAGTTTCATTATTTAACAGCTTTGTAATTCAAGGCATTTTAAGCAATGTAAATCATGAATAGTTCCAATGATTTTCATGCGCATATAATGTCGAGATCGTACAGCCCGATCCAACATAATATTTAAACTATGCACTGCCGAGGGTCGAACGACACAAACCATAAATGTATTTATCTGCTATCGAGGCGTTCGACCCGCTCCACAAATAGAATATTTCAAATAACACACAAATTCTCATTTATAGTCAAGTGTTCTNTAATGATTTTTATGCGCATATAATGTCGAGGTCGTACGGCCCGATCCAACATAATATTTAAACTGTGCACCGCCGAGGGTCGAACGACACAAACCATAGATGCATTTATCTGCTACCGAGGCGTTCGGCCCGCTTCACAAATAGAAAACATTTCAAATAACACACAAATTCTCATTTATAGTCAAGTGTTCTATTCGCAACTTTAAGTAAGTAACTTTAACCTTTTTCAATTCTTTTATCAACTTCCAATATGCCTTAAGCAATTAAATCAACA
>AWOL01S0119246.1:2444-16821 GCA_000715115.1 Nicotiana otophora
TATTAGGGTTGTAGGTTAGGAGGTAGTTGAGTCGTGCCTTACTTCGTAACATGGTGGGACTAGCCATGTAGGGTTTTTGTCTAAGATAACTAGTTGGAATATTGTGGCTTACTATTTCACTTTTCAGTGCATGTCCTATTTACTAGATACCGCTTTTGCTTTATATCTTTCTTCTAGATTTCATGGTGTTCCTATTTTTCTTATGACTGTTGTGGTGATACTAATATTTACTAATATTGTCTCCCTTTACTTTGCATCTTTCTTCTGGATTTCATGGTGTTTCTATTTATTCTATGATTGTTGTTGTGATACTAATATTGTATTCCTTTTTTCCCTTTTGTCTTTTTGTTTTTTTGAGCCGAGGGTCTTTCGGAAACAACCTCTCTATTCATTCGGGGTAGGGGTAAGGTCTGCGTACACACTACCCTCCCCAGACCCCATTAGTAGGATTTTACTGGGTTGTTGTTGTTGTTGTTGTTGTTGTTGTGTACATTCTCCACATAGTAGAGAAATTGAACCACAAATGTTTAGATTATGTGTTGGTACTGTAGGGACCCACATAGGTCGTGTACATATTGAATTATGTGCTAAATTGTTGTTTTGTAATCAGTCACAATTTACTTGTTTATTTTATCTCAGTCCATATTGTTCCTTGATGATATATTATATCATTTCTGTTGGGGCTGATTTTCATGATTTCTGAGAGCGCGGGAGACTGGAGAGATTTATGACTGAGTAGGATCGAGGACCTAATTGTGAGATATTGATACTATAGCACGTGTTTTGTCCATGCAGCACGTGAGTTGTTCGTGCGGATCCAGATATTATACTATAGCACGTGAGTTATCCGTGCAGCACGTGAGTTGTTCATGCAGTACATGAGTTGTTCGTGCAGCATGTGAGTTGTCCGTGCAGCACGTGAGTTGTTCGTGCGGATCCAGATATTATACTATAGCACGTGAGTTGTCCGTGTAGCACGTGAGTTGTCCGTGCGGATCCAAATATTATACTATAGCATGTGAGTTATCCGTGCAGTATGTGAGTTGTCCGTGCGGATTCAGATATTGATACCATAGCATGTGAGTCGTCCATGCAGCACGTGAGTTTTCCATGCGGATCCAAATATTGATACTATAGCACGTGAGTTGTCCGTGCAGCACGTGAGTTGTCCGTGCAGCACGTGAGTTGTCTGTGTGGATTATAGCACTTGGGTTGAAGGAGCCCCTCCGGAATCTGTACACACCCCAAGTGAACACAGGTACCTACTGAGTGCGAGTACTGAGTACTGAGTGCTGAGTGAATGGAATGGTTGAGTGACTGTGGTCCTGAGAAGATGTATTTGATTTTATTATTGTTGCACTTTAGCTGTCTTATACCACTGTTTTGAAAATTTCTGAGAGATATTATCTTATGTTTCAGTTGAACTTGATATGAAATTACTATTTTGGCATTAAATGTTGAACTTTCAAGCATGCCTACATTGTTATGTTGGAAATTACTGTAATTGAACTCAGCCGTGAAGCTCGTCACTACTTTCAGTTCCTTATTTAGTGTTGTTACTTGCTGAGTTGGTTATACTCATACTACACCCTGTATTTCGTGTGCAGATCCAGGTGTTCCCGGACACAGTGGATGTTGATTTTTTCGCACAGTTGATTATTCGGAGATTCCAAGGTAGCTGCCGCTGTTTCGCACACCTTATTTCTCCTTCCTTATCTTCTTGATTACTGTATTTGGTCTTAGACTATTATAGAGCATGTTTTCCATACTTGTGATGTATAGATGCTCATGTACTCTGTGACACCCCGATAGTTAGGAATTACGCATTATTTTTTAGGTTTTCTATCCCGGTTATGAGAACTTTTACTACTAAAACTGCTTTAAATTATTCTTGTTAAAAGTGTTGGAAATACTACCGAGAAATTGGCTTGCCTAGTACCACGATAGACGTCATCACGACAGGTTAGGATTTTGGGCCGTGACAAGGTTACAATACCTATCTGTATACCTAGCAATTGTACAATTTGACGAATTTGTTCATGTCATCATTAAACATGGAAAACTAATATGTTCCCCGAGGAATTTGAATATTACATATATGCTTAGCTCTGTACCGAAGAGGGACAAGATTCATCCTTCTTTCATTAAGAATGACAATGATTTGCAATCGTACCTCCTTGATGTTACAATTGATGGTATGAGGCCTTGTTTAAAGATATTTACGGCTGAAAATGAGTTTGAAGAAGGGGCTCAAGTTCCTGTTGAAAGGTCTCATCAAGGTTCAAATGTCGCAGCTGCACCACTGCCACCAACACAACCACCAATTTTAGAAGTATAGGAGGAAAGAATGGTGAAAGACGGCTTCAGTGGATTTAGTAATGACTTGCATGATTTTGGTGACAATGAAATAAACTCATATGGTCTGGAAGATGCAGATGGACCGGAAGAGCTCCCAGATATTGCCAGTCGCGAAACTGGAAATGAAGGCTTGGTGGACTCGTTAGCTACACAACACAGCCACACTAATGGTACAGGTTTTTTCCTTGGGAAATGTTTTGACAACAAATTGGATCTAATAAAACAGTTGGAGATTGCTTAAGTGAAAATGCATTTTACGTTTCGTCTGAGGAAGAGTAGCAGTAAATTAACTTTAGTGGCATGCCGAGATATGAGTTGCCCCTGGAAGTTACGCGCTTTAAAGTATGAGAGTTCCGATAGGTTTTATATTACCAAGTACCATGGCGAGCATACATGCGGAGTACAACACATATCAAGTTGCCATCCTAACACGTCGTCGAAGACTTTGGATGCATATTACCAGGAACGGTATGTTAATGGAAAAGGCCCATCCCTGTCAGATCTGAAAGATGCTATTTTTGTAAATTTTAATCAAAATCTTACTTATTGGAGGAGCTGGAAGGTAGGTGAAATAGCTAAGTCTATGATCAGGGGTACTCATGAAGAGGGGTATGCTTTGTTGGAAGCGTATCGCCATGTTATGATGTCCTATAATGAAGGAAGTATTGTTGATTTGAAGGTTGATCATAAATTGCATTTTCGATATTTTTTTCTTATCTGTTGGAGCTTTCATTAAGGGAATCACACATATGAGAAAGGTTATTGCGGTTGATGGGACATTTCTGAGTGGCAGGTATGGAGGCTGCTTGTTGTCTGATGTGGCACAAGATACAAAGAATCACATTTTTCCAATTGCGTTATGTGTAGTCGATAAAGAGTGTGATGCTTCTTGGACCTACATTTTTGAACAATTGCGGCACATTGTTGACAATAGTGATGAATTGTGCATTATCTCTAATTGATATTTGTCTATTGGGAATGGCTTCAAAAAATTTTTACTGCCACTCATCATAGTTTTTGCACGCATCACATTGATGAAAATATGCGCAAGAGGTTTCATTGTAGAATTTTTATTAAGTATTTCTTTTCTTCTGCACAATCATACCATACTAAGGAATTCTTTGACCATTTTTAGCAATTGTGTGATAAAAGCATGGAAGTAGCTAACTGCCTCGCTAATAAAATTGATTTCCAAAAGTGGAGTAGGGCCTTCTTTACAGGAAACCGATACGACGTGTTGACAACAAACATTGCAGAATCGCTAAACGCAATGCTTAAGGATCAAAGAGACTTCCCGATCATTGGCCTATTCAATTATATTATTCGAAAGTTTGCAGAAAAATTCGAGGAGCGACATAATGAAATGAAAAGTGTTTTGACCCTTTTTGTTCCTTATGCTGAAAAGATTATTAGGAATAATATGGTTTTCGGCGACGCGCTCCGGGTGCATCAATTAGAGAATAACCAGTTTGGCATCGTCGGGCACAACAAGGATGCAGTAGTTGATATGGATTTGAACACATGTTCTTGTTGTCAGTTTGATTTGGAAAAAATACCCCGCCCACATGCAATGGTAGCTCTGAGATTGAGCTTTGGGGATGAATATAGTTCCTCCATTTATGATCACCCCTCTCCATTCTATAAGATTTCAACATATTTGGTTATATATGAAGGAACCATTCACGCAAACCCTACAGAAGAGAAATAGGTGGTGCCTAATGAGATTCAATCCACAAAAATACTTCCACCCGATGTCGAGCTTAAAAGGGTAGAAGAAAGTTTAAATGATGGCCAAGCATTTTAGAACCTAGTTCTTCTGGCAGCAGGAAGAAAGGCAAAAATAAATATTCCTTTTGCAAAGAACTTGGCCATAAGAAAATGACTTGTAAAGTATTGTTGCAGCATTCTTGATCTTTTAGCTACTGGTGTTGTAATAAAGATAATTAACTCTTTTAATATGCTAAACTTGTTATTTGTAATCACTTATTGTTTCTACTAGACTTGTTATTTCTACTATCAATTGATGCATTGTACATCATAAACTATTATTTTATGGTCAACCACCGGCATTATCTATTGCAGATCTATGATATAGAGTCAACCCTCCCTTATTTTAAGAAGGAGTCATGTGACCAAGTTGTCTCATAGACTATTGTTTTATTGTCAACCACCCACATTGTTTATTATAGACCAATGATCTAGAATCAACCCCCTTATTTTAAGGAGTCATGTGACCAAGTTGTCTCATAGACTGCTGTTTTAGAATCAACCACTCACATTGTCTATTGTAGACCTATGATCTAGAATCAACCTCTTTATTTTAAGAATGAGTCATGTGACATACTTATTCCCTATTTTACGATCAACCCTCTTATTCTATCTTCAACCACATGTAATCAACCAATATTCTATTGTCAACTCCCATTGATATTTTCAATTTAACCAAACTTATTGCACTCATTTAGGTAGTCTATTGACAACCACTCGTTTAGGTAGTTAATTTAATGTCTAATGTTAATAACAGCTGGCAGCCAATATGAAAAGGACTTGTATAATTAATTGAACTACATCAAATATGTCGATGCAAAGCATCAATTCGTTTCTCAAAACACTCGACAGTCACGTCATTTACGAGAAGTCATATGGAAAGGCACCATTCAGTGTCAGATTTTGCTTATAAATACACTGGATCTGATGAAAATATTTATTCATCATTCTTTCCAATAGCCCAACTACTTAACAGAGAAATGCCTCGGAGGCCAAGGCTAAGCATGGATGCCATTTTCATCAGGGAATCATTGGATAGGCTCATCCGAGAGATCCAAGAAGACAAGGTGAGGCAAGAGAGGAACATTCAATGTATAGCACTCATATTGCGGATTCTCCTTTGTATAGCTGGTGCAAATATTGACCACTATGTTAGCCCGGGAAATTCTCCTCCCCGTGATTCTTCTCCCGCTGCAGTATAATTTTTTTTCTTTAGTTAATGGAAAAAAATGTATGTTGCTGTGAGGGGAGTTCTTTAATTAAAATATTTAACTTAAGCTTTTGTCTATTTAATTTTCTGCCCGTTTTTTTTGAATTTTGTTGCCCTGTTTTTATTTGTATGCTTTGGTTGTTTTTTTTCATTTGACAACATTTAAGTGCAAAAAGGCCCGAAAATAAAACAAAGAGGTTCCAATAGAAACATACAACTTAGGGGATATAAATTTTAGTCTTCCAAATATTGAAATTTTCCGCCAATGAATTAAAATTTTCACAACAGTTTTTGAATAAACCTACAGTATATAGTCTACCCCACTGATGGACTATAGATCCATTGTAAATGTAAACTAATAGACTTTCATAGTAAAGAATTAAGAACGGTATATCAGTCATAAATTGGACAGGCATAAGGGTAGTTCCTCGATTATTAGTTGTTCGTTAGTGTAAAGTATTAATTTAGTTACCTTAAATAAAAAAATGGCAATTATTTGTGAATAATTTAAAGTTGTAAACATCTAATTCAACAAATTGCAAACTTTGATTTGCATAAAATGGGTTACTATAGCGTACCAATTATATCGGTATCAACATGAACCTATAATTGGTAGAAATAATTTTCATTATATAGTCAATAAATATTATTGTAACATAATATTAAGGCAATGTATGCAATTTAAAGACTAAATACCTATTATAATCGATCATAGCTTTACTTAATATCAACGCATATTCAACGACTATTCTTCTCTTTCTTTATATTACGTACAATTCTACCATTTATATACTCCTTTCAGAGGTGTTATCCACATTTAGTACATACTTAATTCCATGATATCAGTCATCTACTCATCTAAAATTACAAACTATGTATCAACAAATGGAAAAAGTGCAACCTACTTGTTGTAATAAGGTGATTTTGGTTAAGGAGTTGGAAGTGTATCAGAAAAAACCAATCCAACCTATCGTAGACGAGGTAATAATAGGAAAATGGGGGACAATTTCTGACCTTAAATGACTAGCGATGATTGTCGTATTTATGCGAAATGTGGAAGTTACTCAATGGGGTTGACATTTAAGTTTTAGCACAGATGAAGTAACTTATCAGCAGCTCTAATCTTTTCCTTGAATTCGAAGTTACACTTAGATATACGCTATTTTGATATAAGAAAAACATGGAAATTACAAGGACACTGAGCAATTTGCAGGAAACTGGAGTATTTAATGAAAAGTTCTTCATTACCGTCTTTAGAATTCTCAGTTGCTTCTTTAGCAGATTGCTTTCCCAGGCGGTATTTCTGCAAAGGAAATATAAGATACAGACTTTATCATCTGCCTGCAAACTTAAAAAAGGGCATCTTACTAGGTTTTGTCCAACACTCCGAATTAATTACTTGTGAGTTGTGATACCTTTTTTAAAGGACCTTATTTATTTCTTCTTTGGATTAAACTGAGAACTTAATCAAATTGTACTCCATTGTCTAACATCGAATGCAGAATGTCAAATGAAAGAATCACTATACCGTCTCAGTTCAAGTAGGATCAATAAAACATAGAATCGTTTGAATCTTCTTTCACTTGCATTAAGCTTTGAAACGGCACGAGCAATAAATCAAATAGTTAAAGAAACTATAATTTTTAAACTGACATGAAGCTGGTCCTACTTTATTTTGTGAAGTCGTAAAGAGCATACTGTTACCCTTTAAACCGCGTTTCAATGTCCACAGAATATAGGGAAGAAGCAAACACAAATTGCAATCAGAAAACATACCTGGAGATGTGACTTCAAATGGTATAAAGTCAGACCTTTCACCCCCATTGTTCTCATAATTGTTTTTGGTGTTGCTTCTGCAAAATGAAGCAATAATCCCATAATTAAAATTATGCATAGGAGTACATGTAAACTGTAAAGAGAGGCAACAAGCAAATGAAAATAAAAAGTATTTCTTAAGATTCGCACATAGAAAGATTTCCTGGAAACACCACAACTATTAGAAAAAAAATTAACAGTCAGAACATCACAACAGCATAATTTTACCAGTGTACAAGCAGCTAAAAAAGGCAGCCCGGTGCGATAAGCTCTTGCTATGCGTAGGATCCGAGGAAGGGCCGGACCACAAGGGTCTATTGTACGCAGCCTTACCCTGCATTGTTGCAAGAGGCTGTTTCCACGGCTTGAACCCGTGACCTCCTGGTCACATGGCAGCGACTTTACCAGTTACGCCAAAGCTCCCCTTCAGCGTACAAGCAACTAATGAAAAAAATTATCATGCAGTGAAATACTAATAAATGGAATATTTCTTTTATTGATCAATTTAATAGTTCCCTCATTCCAAATCTACCACGATTCTTTTATTTGACCCTTAGGGCCTTCAGACAGTTAAATTAGCATAAATTTAGAAATCGGGATGGCTCTTCTTTATTTCTTTTTCCATAACGAGTGATGTTTCCTCAAAGGAGCAGCTCAGTAGAAGGAGTATTTCTAATTTAAAATGCTACTATCACATATACTGACTGACAAACACGAACCCTGTAGAGAAGAGGTGAAGTTCAACAAATGACAGCAGAAACTCAGAGCTTATTTTACCAAAGAAGGCAGATGCAAAAACTAAAAGAACACCGTAAGAAAATACAGCTATACAATAAGTAAAAGAAAACCTAATATATAATACAGTGAAATCCTTCAAAAAGGAACCAGAGCGACAGGGTCAATCAAGTTGCAATTGTAAGAGCAAAGACGAGCTCCTGTTTTGTATCATGGCTACACGGATGTACACCAAGTACTTATAGAACTGCTAGAATCCTAATAACACTAGGAATAACATTCTTGTACTGGCTGATATATGCCACGCTTCTACTAATGACGCAGTCCTACTAACACGCAGAAGGTTTGACCTCCCACATAAGAACGTATACTTCTATAGGAAAGAGTGCTTAAACTTGGTAATTCATTTTCACATTGAACATCAAATTTTGAGGTCACTTCTTTAGTGCCTAACAATCTTAAGAAGCATATTTGCTATATAATAAAGGGCAGCCTGGTGCACTAAGCTCCCGCAATGCGCGGGGAGGGGGAAGGGCCGGACCACAAGGGTCTATTGTACGCAGTCTTACCCTGCATTTCTGTAAGAGGTTGTTTTCACGGCTCGAATCCATGACCTCCTGGTCACATGGCAGCAACTTTACCAGTTACCGACATGATTTATTAAAGACAAGAGAGAAAATTCAGATAGGCATAGCAAAACAAGAGCCTCGAGAGGCAAATGTAATGATTGGGGAACTGGATTAAGAATATACAGAGAACTACTTTTAACCAAGTAACCTTTTCAAGATTCCCTTCTTTGACTTCTGACGGGTTTTATCAAATTTTCAAGTCTAAATTTTTTATCCCTCTTCATTAACTATCCCAAGGATATTACTAAGTTTTCAGCTCCGGGGTTCAGAGAGATGTTGTATCCCCTCGGAATATTGAATTGTACCAAGCGCAAGTTTATCTCCAGAAAATATTAGCAACAACCAAATATTTCTTCACCATTTACTTCACATGATAATATTCTTACATGTTATACAATTTACATCATGTACAAGTAAACAACAACAACAACAGACCCAGTATATTCCCAACAGGAGGGGGGTCTGGGGACGATAGTGGGTATGCAGACCTTTACCAGGTAGAAATCCTGTACAGTGCCAGAAAATAGCACTATAAAAAAATATAACAATATAGGCATAGAGGCCATTGTATTGACCTTTTCACAAAAAAATAAGTAGAGGTCATTATATTGACCTTTTCACAAGAAAATAAGTAGAGGCCATCATATAAACAGATTCCCTAATTGCCTAGTTTCTACTTTTCCCAAGTGAGAGGGTCAAAAGCTACATACATACATCTCTATCAACATGACCCACAATAATCATGATACTTCATAATTATTAGGTAATTAAGAATATAAAAGCTTTGAGACAGGAAAAAGAATGCAGTTTTGATAATGAAAAAGAAAAAGAATGTAAATAAAAACAAAAGTTCCTTAAATTAATATAATAGGACTATGACACTTTCTTTCCTTTTTAGAGCCAAAGAAAGGAAAGAGCAGCAAATCAAATGGCTTGCTTTTACTAGTCCAAATGTCTAAAAGAAAAGATCAAAACTTTATAAAGAACAAGTACATAATATACAAAAATTATGACCATGAAAAAAGGAACANCAATTAACAGTCAGAAGATCACAACAGCATAATTTTACCCGTGTACAAGCAGCTAAAAAAGGCAGTCCGGTGCAATAAGCTCTTGCTATGCGTAGGATCCGAGGAAGGGCCGGACCACAAGGGTCTATTGTACGCAGCCTTACCATGCATTTGCAAGAGGCTGTTTCCACGGCTCGAACCCGTGACCTCCTAGTCACATGGCAGCGACTTTACCAGTTACGCCAAAGCTCCCTTCAGCGTACAAGCAGCTAATGAAAAAAATTATCATGCAATGAAATACTAATAAATGGAACATTTCTTTTATTGATCAATTTAATAGTTCCCTCATTCCAAATCTACCACGATTCTTTTATTTGACCCTTAGGGCCTTCAGACAGTTAAATTAGCATACATTTAGAAATCGGGATGGCTCTTCTTTATTTATTTTTCCATAACGAGTGATGTTTCCTCAAAGGAGCAGCTCAGAAGAAGCATAGTATTTCTAATTTAAAATACTACTACCACATATACTGACTGACAAATACGAACCCTATCGAGAAGAGGTGAAGTTCAACAAATGACAGCAGAAACTCAGAGCTTATTTTACCAAAGAAGGCAGATACAACAACAACAACAACAACCCAGTATAATCCTACTAGTGGGGTCTGGGGAGGGTAGTGTGTACGCAGACCTTACCCCTACCCTGGGGTAGAGAGGCTGTTTTCAATAAACCCTCGGCATCCTTTCCTCCAAGAACTTCCCACCTTGCTCTTGGGGTGACTCGAACTCACAACCTCTTGGTTGGAAGTGGAGGGTGCTTACCATCAGAGCAACCCACCTTGTTTAAACTAAAAGAAAACTGAAAGAAAATACAGCTATACAATAAGTAAAAGAAAATCTAATTTATAGTACAGTGAAATCCTTTGAAAAGGAACCAGAGCGACAGGGTCAATCAAGTTGCGATTGTAAGAGCAAAGACGTGCTCCTGTTCTGTATCATGGCTACATGGATGAGCACCAAGTACTTAAGGGACTGCTAGAATCCTAATAACACTGTGAATAACATTCTATCACTGGCTGATATATGCCACGTTCCGACTACTAATGACACAGTCCTACTAACACGCACAAGGTTTGATCTCCCACATAAGAACGTATACCTCTATAGTCAAGAGTGCTTAAACTTGCTAATTCATTTTCACATTGAACATCAAACTTTGAGGTCACTTCTTTAGTGCCTAACAATCTTAAGAAGCATATTTGCTATATAATAAAGGGCAGCCCAGTGCACTAAGCTCCCGTAATGCACGGGGTTGGGGAAGGATCGGACCACAAGGGTCTATTGTACGCAGCCTTATCCTATATTTCGGCAAGAGGCTATTTCCACGGCTCGAACCCGTGACCTCCTGGCCACATGGCAACAACTTTACCAGTTACCGACATGATTTATTAAAGGCAAGAGAGAAAATTCAGATTGGCATAACAAAACAAGAGCCGCGAGAAGTAAAGATTGGCAAATGTAGTGATTGGGGAACTGGATTAAGAATATACAAAGAACGACTTTTAACCAAGTAACCCTTTCAAGATTCCCTCCTTCGACTTCTGATGGTTTTTATCAAAATTTTCAAGTCTAAAATTTTTATCCTTCTTCATTAACTATCCCAAGGATATTACTAAGTTTTCACCTCCAGGGTTCAGAGAGATGCTGTATCCCCTCAGAATATTGAATTGTACCAAGTGCAAGTTTATCTCCAGAAAATATTAGCAATAACCAAATATTTCTTCACCATTTACTTCACATGATAATATTCTTACATGTTATACAATTTACATCCTGTACAAGTAAATAAAAACAACAAAAACAACAACAACAAAAAAAAAAAAAAAAAAAACAGTATATTCCCAACAGGTGGGTTTGGGGAGGATAGTGTGTACGCAAACCTTACTCCTACCTAGTGAAGGTAGAAATCCTGTACAAGTAAACAGTGCCGGAAAATAGCACTATAAAAGAAATACAAAAATATAGGCATAGAGGCCATTGTATTGACCTTTTCACAAAAAAAATAAATAAGTAGAGGTCATTATATTGACCTTTTCACAAGAAAATAAGTAGAGGCAACCATATAAACAGATTCCCTAATTGCCTAGTTTCTACTTTTCCCAAGTGAGAGGGTCAAAAGCTACATACATACATCTCTATCAACATGACCCACAATAATCATGATACTTCATAATTATTAGGTAATTAAGAATATAAAAACTTTGAACAGGAAAAAGAATGCAGTTTTGATAATGAAAAAGAAAAAGAATGTAAATAAAAACAAAAGTTCCTTAAATTAATTAATATAATAGGACTATGACACTTTCTTTCTTTTTTAGAGCCAAAGAAAGGAAAGAGCAGCAAATCAAATGGCTCCAGGTCAGGAGCAAATTTCAGATATAGCTGAGCCGACAGGACCAGCTCAGGCACCAGCTGTGCTTATTGAGATTCCAGACCTTCAGGAGACTTTAGCCCAGATATTGACAATTTGCACTGGTCTTGCTCAGGCGGTTTTAGCTCAGGCCGCACCTGCTACTTCTCAGGCTAGGGGAGGCACTCATACCCCTATTGCCCGTACTCCAGACCAGGTAGTACAGGGACTTCATATACCAGGGCATCACCAGCCCAGCCGGTTGTAGCTGCTCAAGGCCCTATAGTTCCTGTTATGGCAGATGATGAGCAGAGGAGACTTGAGAGATTTGAGAGGCTTTGACCTCCACCATTTAGCGGTGCTGAGTCAGAAGATGCTCAGGGTTTTCTGGATAAGTGTCAACGGATGCTTCGGACAACGGGTATTCTAGAGACCAGCAGGGTCTTATTCACTACTTTTTAGTTTTCTAGGACTGCCTTCAGATGGTGGGAGGCTTACGAGAGGTGTAGGCCGGTCGGTGCAGTACCCATTACCTGGCAGTAGTTCTCCGGTCTATTCCTGGAGAAGTTCGTGCCTCAGTCTCGCAAAGAGGAGCTGCGCAGGCAGTTCGAGCAGCTTCATCAGGGTGATATATTTGTGACACAGTATGAGATGAGATTTTTAGAATTGGCTTGTCATGCTATCTGGTTGATTCCCACAGACAGATAAAGGATCATGAGGTTCATAGATTGCCTCACCTTTCAGCTGCGATTACTCATGACTAGAGAGAGGGTGTCTGGTGCTACTTTCGACGAGGTTGTCGACATTGCTCGTCATATTGAGATAGTTCACAGCCAGAAGCGGGTTGAGAGGGACGCTAAGAGGCCTCGTGGTTCGGGTGATTTCAACGGTGTTCATTCAGGGGGTCAGTTTTACCGCGGTAGGGGTCGTTCTTACAAACACACTCAGATGGGCCATCTAGCACATCGTGGTGCATCAGCTAGCCACGGTTCTTACAGTGCTCACTCAGGCCAGTCTTCATTCAGTGCACTACCAGCGCAGAGTTCTCATCATGCCTCGTCCGCTCATGCTTCTACATGTAATTCTTTGGGTTATCAGGAGCAGCAGTTCCGTTAGAGTATGGGTTGTTTCGAGTGCGGAGAATTGGGTCATTTCAAGAGAGATTGTCCTAGGTTGTTGAGTGGGGCTCTACAACAGAGTTCTCGACCAACGGCACCAGCACCAGCAGTTACACCACCCGTTGTAACGACCCGGCCGGTCGTTTCGAGAGTTATAACCCTGTTTTTTCCATTCCTACTTCTTTCTGTGTTATTCAGCTATATTATATTATATCAGGTTAGTTGGTTCGAGTCCAGAAGGAACTCAGAGTGAAATGAGACACTTAGTATCATAATTAAAAAATTTAAGTTAGAAAAGTGGACCGAATATGGATCTCTATATAAACGACCTCGGATTTGAATTTTAATGATTCCAATAGCTCTGTATGGTGATTTTGGGCTTAGGAGCGTGTCCGAAATATTATTTGAGAGTCCGTAGAGGAATTAGGCTTGAAATACTGAAAGTTTTATTTTTGAGAAGTTTGACCGGGGAGTTGACCTTTTGATATTGGGGTCTGAATCCAATTCTGAAAATTGAAATACCTCTATTATGTCATTTAGGACTTGTGTGCAAAATTTGAGGTCAATCGAACGTGATTTGATAGGTTCCGGAGTTGTTTGTAGAAATTAGAAATTTCAACGTTCATTAGGCTTAAATTGGGGTGTAATTCATGGTTTTAGCATTGTTTGAGGTGATTGGAGGATTCAACTAAGTTCGTACGATGTTTTAGGACTTTTTGGTATATTTGGTTGAGGTCCCAAGGGCCTCGGGTGAGTTTCGGACCGTTAACGGATCAAATTGAACTAGAACAGTTGATGTAATTTCCTTCTGTTGGAAATTGCTTCTGCCCAGAAATCGAAGCCTAGATCGAGCTCAGGGTCGAGGGCCACGATCGAATCCCAGATCGAGCTCAGGGTCAAGGGCCACGATCGAAGCCCAGATCGAGCTCAGGGTTTAGGGCCACGATCGAAGCCATGATCGAGCCCAGGATTGAGAACCAGGATCGAGGGACAGGACCTAGGACCAGGATCGAGGACCTCGATCGAAGGCCAAGATCGAGGCAAAACCGAGGATGTCTGGGCAGAATTATAAAAACAGGGACTTCGTCACATTTGCTATTTTTGACAAATTGGAGCTTTGGGAGAGGCGATTTTGATATATTTTCAAGAAAAACTTGAGATAAGTCCCTTATGATCATTTCTACCCAATAATATTGAATTATCATCGAATAATCCGACTAGATTACATGATTTTAAGGTGTAAATCAGAGATTGGAACTTGGAAAATTTAGAAATAAGATTTGTAGATTTGAGGGTCGAGTTGAGGTCGGATTTTGGTAAAATTG